>CM040965.1:57393870-57421256 GCA_022985045.1 Macadamia tetraphylla | reverse complement strand
ACTGTTCCTCTAATTAGATCGAATGGGCATAAATTCATAACTCTAACGGAAGAAAAACCGAAAATCTCTAGAATAGAAACCCAAAAATGCTCATTTAAGTTACAAGGCGTATTAAAAGAAAGGAAAATGAAATTTTCAAACTTGAAAAAAAAAAAAATTGTAATCATTACCCCATATAATTATATTACTAATTTCAAATTATTCCATATTTGATTATTAAATTTCATCTAGTTTTGCATCGAATTTCCCAACAGTTGAGTATTCCTAATTCCTGATATTTATAAGGGAAATGCATGCCATCCTAAGAAGTACCTTTAATTAAGGAGCATCCCTATTTGCAGGATGATGATCCCAGCCATTAAACGATGATGCCAGCCCTCTAGTACCTTAGGGTGTGTGAGCTCCACATGGGTCTCCCACTATTTGATTGCTTTGACCCTGTGCATCAAACGATATGATCCCATCTGTAAATCAACAATTCCAATCAGACGATTTTTGGATTGGAGACACAATGTGAGTGACAACCACACATCAAGATCCTCTCCAATGCCCCAACGTGCACAACGCACATCCAACAGTTGGGTGGACTTGGGGGTGTGTGCCATGGTCCCTCTTAGCCATCCAATGTGCATTGGAGAGGATCTGGATCCAATAACCACCCTGTGCTGTAAATCTTAAGATGAAAATATAATCCACGTGAGAATGCGTGACTCTATATGCTGAGTTGAAAACATCATCTTGAAAGGCAGCATGGCCTCAGACGGTTTATTGGGTCCTTTTATAGGTTGATGGGGAGAGAAAGAAGAAACAGTAATGTTGGAAGGAAAAAAAAAAATGGTTTCCTTGAGAGGCAGTGTGGCCTCCAGACCAACATGGGAGCCAATGGAAATGTACGTAAAAGCATAAATAGGAGGGGACTCCCCGTCTTTCATGGGGAGGGTGATTATTTTGCCCCATATGTGTTTGGGTGCAAAGCCACACTACCTTTCAGGCTTCTTTTTCCTTAATTAATTATGAGAAAAGTACATTAGCTACCTCGTTGCATCGCAACAGTGCAGCATTATATTTCCCAATAAAAAATTAAGATTGAATTTTGCTTCGTGGGGAAGAAACACTTCCAATGATTGTGCGATCAGTTAACCGAGACTTGTCATCCAAGGGTTTGTTAATTATTTTTCTCATATATTTTTAGGGGAAAGAATGTTTTTGACAACATTTAATCTCTCGCCCAATGGTCCTGCGGAAGTGCCGCTTGAGTCAGCTGGTAGCCTAGTGGTGAAAATACCCTCAACCCATCACTACTTGAGTCGACTGATTGTGGGTTCGAGTCTTGGCATGCCCCACTATCGCCCATTGGTCCTGCGGATGCGCCGCTTGCCATAAAGGGCTTGTCCTGGGGGCTATATGATCGCTACCATGGAGCATACTTTTTTCATTACCAAAAAAAAAAAAAATCTCTCGCAACCATACAAATAGGGTGAAATGACCACTCCACTATGGCAATTGGATGTTTATATGTGCTCCCATTGACCCCACACTGATGGAAAAGGCCTTGCAACCATGGCATATAAAATGATTGGCTGGCAAGGCATAGGGTGAAAAAACCCCTCTTCAACTTTTCTCATCCAGATCCTCCTCCCTCTAGTACCATTATTTCCTCAACTAGGTTTTAGTGAGCTGATCGGTGAAGCAAACAAACTAACAAGATGTTCGGAAATTCGAATGCGAAAACAGTAAAGGGAGTGTTTCAGAATGGAAAGGAGGAGAAGAACATCATGTCTGGATCTGAAGAGTTTCGTATTACTGACGACGAGAAACTCAAAGTAGTTACCGCAAAGCAACCAACACGTCCTCAGTATCAGTGCAAAGATCGGAGTAGCAAACAAAAGAACACGAATGTGAGTGAAGTCAAAAAGGTCAGGCGCGACGGCGCCGAAGAGGCTGTGGTGAAGGCTAAGGAATAAAAGAGCAGATCAGGTTTTTGTTCGAGAACGTCTCTTGCAGGTCTGTGATAAACACATGAATTCTCTTAAGTTCATGAAACAATGCAATTAAGAGAGAGAGTGAGATCAACGTGAAGCCCATATGAGAACGTTTTCGTACGAAGACTTGATCGGAACTCAAGAAATAGTGAAAGAAGTATAATAGTATGTTATGGTTCGATGGCAAATAAAGGTATCCTGATAGTAATTCAAGAGGGTAATGCAATTGGTGAGCAATGAACTTAATACGAGTCGTAAACTCGGACATCCTAAGTTCGACTTCCATTAAATACACCTTAGACCATTCACATGAGGTGTTTAACGCTTTTCACTCTTTTTTTAGCACAGCAGCTCTCTTCTGTATTTTTTTTTTTTCTCGTTGGTTGCTTATCTTAATTATCTCGTTGTAAGAGAACCTTTCTTATCTGTTTCTTCCATATGTCCGATTCTGGATCTTCCAAAATGTATAAACTTTGTGGTAAGATCCATCTGGAGGATCTAGAGGGATCCAGATTGGTACATCACCACTTGGATCTATTGGGGTTGTACAAATCATCCAACAAGATCCTTCAGACCAAGAAAAAAAACATTAAACGAGTAAGAATTCTTGATCCGATCACATCAGATCTTCTAATATTGAAGAATTTAAATGATAAGGTTCATCTGGATCACCCAGATTGATATGAGATTTTATGTATAAATCATCCAACATGGTCCGCTGGATCCAAATCACAAAAAAAAAAAAAAGACATATTCCTAATACAATCAGACCTTTCAATATAGACGAATTTATATGGTATATAACACATGGAACAATACTCCAAAATCAATCAATTTCTATGGTAAGATCGTCTAGAGCATGTAGATTGGTACATCATTGTAGAAAAGCAACCCTAAAACGATGCAGAAGATAATGAAAAACAGAACAAACAATACACACAGATTTACGAGGTTCGGCAAGATTACCTACGTCCTCGGTGAGATAAGATCCTGCTTTAGTATCAATGGAGAATAGGTTTACAACGGTCGTCCTCACACCTCTCAATATTGCTTGCATTATAAAGGAAGAAACCCTCGCTACAAATATATAGCAAAAAAGTCATAATCCGGAAAGTACACAATTGCCCTCAAATAAAATTGAGCGGGGTTCGCCCACCCTTCTATGCAGGGGGCCTTCGCTCCTTGCAACCCCCAAGGCCCGCTAACCGGCTAGCGGGACCGCCGTCCTGTCTATTGAAGCGCTGCATCAGTACTCCTTAAATTAAACTGTGACGGAATACAAGACATCGTACACCAACACATCATCACCATTCAATATATCCTTTTCCTTAATCCATACGTGTTTCTATAGGTTTTACTGTAACGAGTTTGTCTGGAAATTGGCTAGAATCTTTTGCTTCATCGAAAATAGATCTTGTGGAATCATATTGAATATTTGACAATACATTATGTACCTTGCTAAAAATCCGATCCTTACTTATCAATCACATATTGTCTAACCAAATCCAATTCTCTCTAGATCTGGCCATACAAATCATCCTATAAGATCAACCGGATTTAAATTAAAAAAATAAATAAATAAATAAATTGAAGAAATAGAATTATTGATCCAATTGGATCTTTCTAATAAGGACAAAATTATATGGTATAACACAAATGGAGCTTCTAAAATCACTTCTTGGATTAATCCTAAAGAACCCTAACTAATCCAATGTACAAGTCATGCTATATGGTCCATTGGATCCGAATCAAAATAAAGAATTTAAGAGAATTAGAATTTTTATTCCGATATGATATTCAAAGATAGAACAATTTCTATAGAAAGACCCATCCAAGCATCCAGATTCTTACATCACAACTTGTAATGCTTTTTTTTTTTTACCTTATTTCATTTTTACAAGGTCCTCACGATCCAAATAAATAAATAAATAAATCAAATGAGTTACTTGAACCGGCTGGACCGAAGAGGCTAGGTAGTGGATTGCCTTCCAACAGACACTATCTGAGCTCCAAGTTTCCCAAAAACAAAGTTCCAATTTTAGTTTGAATGTATCGAAATCCCCACTTTTCCCTTAACTTCTCGTATTTTTCTTTATTACTTTTAATTTTATATTAATTTCGGAATAAGGTTATGCTAGCGATGCTCTCCAGAGTATTGAAAAAGATGCCAAATCCTTATGAAGAGATTCTGAATTTTGTGCTAACTCTGTTTTTTAGGGAGCTTTCTGTGATTCTTTTGCAATTGTTTTCTTTTGTTAGCATTTATTTCCTTTTTTTTTTATCATGTTTTGATTTTCCTATTTATATTTCATCTAGTATTTTTGCATAATAATGCATAAACATATATTTTTGTGATCTGATCTTGTTTTCTTTAATATAAATTTTATAAAAGGCAAACAAAATTATTTTCTATTATGTCATCATAATGGTAGCATGTTAAATTTAATTTTTTTATTATTTCAGGAATGATGGTCATTTTTACATTCTCTCTCTTTTATTTATTTATTTATTTATTTATTTATTGTGAACAAGGAGAAAGTTTTTCTCCACCTCGGGCGAAGGAAGACTATACCCATCAAGGCACCCACAGCCATCGAGGAAGGAATTCCTCCGAATTCCTCCTTCCTCGTGGATAAAGAAAAACTGTCTCCTTATGAACAATGACTTGACTAAAGAAGGTTATGTCGGTCACTACAAGGCAGTGTCTGTCAACCTAACATTTCTCTTTGATTTTTTCTTATTGGTGAGTAGACAATGACTAAAGTAAAAGAGATGTGTTAATAGACTTTTTTATCTCTCTCTCTCTCTCTTTAGAGTTGATAGGCAAGAAAATAGCATATTAACAAATATTTTTACGTTGATCCTTTTGAAGTCCAACCAGTAGCTGTGTTTGTTTGTGTTTCTTGTAATTACCATTGGTATTATTTTTACTTCTTAATAGGAATCTGTAGAATCTGTAAACGACATGTGAGAGCTAACAGAAACAAATTCTCTTCACTATAACTGGTCAGTGGAAAAATTTCCCTAATACAAACTCTATGACATGATTCACAACATCCATCCATTGTCAGAACATGCATGTTGGATGCTGAAGGCCTTGATTAAATGCTTAATTTTAAATTTTTTCAAGGCCAAGAATCAAGAAAAGAATTCTTTTACTGAATAAAGAAATTATATAACAAAGGATGAGATCAAATCATTGAATTACAACTCCACCTTCCACATGATCATCAGTAAATAACCCATGCAGAAAATAATAATAATAATAATAATAATAATAATACAGATAAATCTATATTTAGGTCTTACTTGAGTTTGTTTTTAATCATTTTCAGGCAACTCCTTCCTGCCAAGATAATGTTCCATTGAGATACATAAATTAATTTGCGTAAACTCCTGTTTAGTGTAAGCATAAAAACCATCCAGAAAGTAGATCAATCTACTGCATCCAAGCCCAAATATATTGATTTTAAGAAAACAAGTCTCAAACTGTTTCTTATACAGGAATAACCCCATTATTCAAATTTTGCAAAGTTAATTGCCTAGGCTTGAATGCTTTCTACTAGTCCTGGATTCTAAAATCCACAAAGGAAAGGGAATCTAGTTCACATCAAATACCAAAGTCAATAATCGAAATTAAAAGGTGCCTACACCTAGGGGTGTCAATTTGTGGCCCGAACCGGGTAAACCGACCGGGACCGACCGTTTAAAGACCGCCCGCCCGACCGTTTATTAAACGTGTCGGGCTTGAGCCCGCCCGCTTATAAATGGTCGGTCTCGGTTTTGCTACTTGAACTGCTAGCGCCACCGAGACCGACCGAATAACGCCGACCGAGACCGCCTATTGTGCAACCGATTAGCCCGACCCTTTAATGATTGTAGAATACCTATTTTACCCCCAAATTAAAGAATAAAACTAAAAAGTAAAGACATGTTCACATTTTAAATAATGGTTATATTTTGTATCATTTATTGATTTATTGTCATTTTTTGGGCTTGCATAAGTGGGCGGAATATAATAGCACATTTTAAAGAGGGCCCGCTTAAAAACCGGTTAAAGCCGTTTAACATTAAACATGTCCGTAGCCCGGTTAAGGCCCGACTAAAGCCCGATTAAGGTGGCCCGATTATAACCCGAGACCGACCGACCGAATATAAAGTGTACCATGCCCTCAATAACTAAGCCCGATTAGTTAAATGGGCGGACACGGTGTAGCCTTTGAAAGTCTTCAAGCCCGATTAAGCCCGACCGAAACCGAACCGGCCCGACCGGTTGACACCCGTACCTACACCCCTCCCCCCACTCTGGTTTTTTGGGTAACATCTACCCCAAATTCATACACAGGGTGAACGCATCAATCCCATCAATAGAGAAGAGGGCAATCATTCACATTATTTTGTTCATGTAGGCCTGACAGAATTATTTGGCTGCCTTCCTCCAATGGCCTTTCTCCTCCAAATCGGCTTGGGAGACCATCTGTGTTCTCATAATCCCAAATTGGCAAATCATGAGTGTAGAGATAATCTTTTCTTCCATTATAGTGTCACGGCTCAAATTTAGGAAGAAATTTTCCATCTATGTTCCCCATCCCATAGGGCTAGATTGAATATTCTTGAAAAGGCCAACTGGGTGGCTAATGAGTTTGGTGGAGCTAATAATGTTGAATGCTCTGGAAAGCTTGCATTTTTCTTTATAGTGGCACATATATGGAAGGAAAGAAACTTCAGAATTTTTTAGAAGTCCTCTTCAAAAGCTTCCATTATTAAAACGATCAATTGGGAAGTGATCAATCGATGTAGTTTGATTATTTTCACACGTCGAATCAAACAAGTTTCTTGTTAGATGCAGTAGGAAGTGCGATGGGTTAGATATTGTTCTAATACTAACGAATCCTAGAATCCACGAGGTAAATGAATCCCCAGTTCCAGAGAAGAAGAAGAGCAAAACTGTTGCCTTGATTCAAAAGTCCCTCTTATAGAAGTCCAAAAGAGATCTTATGTAGTTAGGTTTTTAAAAAGAGAGAAAAAAAAAAAGGAAAGAATAAATAACTAGGGTAAACAAAATGTAAACATAAGAAGAAACTAGAAAAACCCCTAATTTGCTTGACCAAATTTTGTGGGCTCCGTAGAGGGCCTAAATAGATGAATTGGGAAACGTATTAGGCCATTTTCGCCTCTAGGACACTAGTTATCATTTCTGAATTGGGGTTAAGGCTCCCATAACATTAGGCGAGTCAAAAGTTATGGTTCTAATAGTATTGCTAAAAATACTGAAAATTCAAGAAAATAAATCAGTGTCTTCAGCCAGTCCAAACACTCTAAGAATCTCTTCAAGACCTTTTCTACATCAACACGTGAATGATGAAAAAAAAAAAAAGGTAAAATGGATAAGGAGGTAGCTCAATTTTGGAACTATGGATATTGCAGTGTTGCGTTTACCTCCCATTTAAGCGACAAGTCACTTCCAGTAACTTGGTTTAGAATATTAGAAAATACAATTCTATTAAACTTCTTATAATTTTTTTCTTTTCGGCAAGGTGGCGGCTTGTCTGAGAGAACCCTTGTAGAGGACTTTAGTGAATCCTTTACAAGTGGGGGTGGCATGCTAGATTTGATTTTTCATTTTTTAGGAATGTTGGTCACTATTCTCTCTCTCTCTTTTTTTTTTTTTTTTCCTCTTGTTGTTATCAAAAGAAAAAGTTAAGTACACTAATAAATGTATCAATATCCATTGATGAAGGAATTCTACCTCGTGGGTGAAAAGAAACTAATTTAAATAATGACTTGACTAAAGAGAACTATGTCTGCCACTACAAGGCCAAAATCCAATTACAAAATTTCTGAGTAGACTTCGAAGTCAACAAGATTTTTTTAAATAATATATATTTGTTCATGATTCATTTTCTATGGAGGAATGTGATTTCTTTGCGAGAGGAAATAGGTATTATTTCCTATTTCATAAGGGGTGGTCTTTTCTTATATTTTATATGAATATTTTTCTTTTTTTTTTTTCAATTGTATTTCTACCCGGAAAACCAATTTTCTCATATTTTTTATATGATGTAAGTGTTGTAACCCGGCAATCACTGAGAGAGGGGTGAATCAGTGAATCCAATTCCGATCCTCAAAAATCTGTCTGATGTCTGGCCAAGAAAAACCTAGTATACCTATCCCTGTTTGCACACAGTTGTATGCACACTCAGCCTCTGATAGGTACTTCCAAGTGTGCACACTCATTTCAAATTTCACGCACTTCAATATAAATACAAACAACAAGCACCCACAACACAGGGTTTTTACGAGATTCAAAAATTTTCCTATACCCCCGGAGTAGTGTCTATAAAGGCTTTGTACCTACTCAATACACTACTTCTGACTGCACCTACAGTCGGAAGCATCCACACCCAATTTTCTCAAGCTGAAGCTGAGATGTCACTCACAGTGTCATGTGTAGCACCCACTATACGGGAGCACCCACTCCCTGTGTTTAGCATCCACTAAGCACTCACTAAAGAATACAATAAATTTGGGCTTATATCAATGTCCTACAGTCAAGCTCTGTCTAGCATATATATCTACAACTTGCTAGCATGCTTACAAGTCATCCACAACTAACCTAGCACGTAAACATTCGTCCACAACTAACCCTAACATATATACATGCATACAAGGATTAAAGTATCGGTATCGGTCGCCGTATCGGTCGGCCAAAATTAAGATACGTATCGGAGGGTATCGTATCGTATCGGAGATACACTAAGATACGCTAAAGATACACACATAAATGGATAGGAAACATTTTTTTAAACACTTTTGCATAAAGAATTTGTTAAAAAAAGCTATTGATAACATGTATTATGCATAAACACTAAATTGAGGGTATCGTACTAAGAATTCAAGGTCTGTAGTTGTCCCATAAATGTAAAATCCTTGTTTCCAACCTTGATTTCCACTTTAGTTAGAGAGAAATATGGCTGACAGCAACTTTGGAACAAAAACCCTTCAAAAAATCGTTTTTTTCTAAAAAATTACCCATATTGGCCATTATATGACCGTAGCGCCGATACATATCGATACTCACCGATACGTACCGATATATATGTTGGGAAACATGTCCACACTCCTTGCCATGTTTTGGTGTTAACAAACAAACATACATCTTTAACTTGATTGATAATGTGATTAAGCTTGAAGAAATCCTTAGAAGATCAAAGGTCGAATCAAGACATGAAGCTAAGCTTAAAGACATGAAACAACAAACAAGAAGGAAAGAAGATGAAGGGCCAAAGAATGGAAGATTCAAGTGAAGAAGAAGATCACTAGGATAGATTAAGTTATTTACAATGTAATTTGTAATGTCTACCTACTTATATGCACTCACCTCATGCATGTGCATTGCATCATATTAGAATGACTATAGAGCATGTCTTGACTAGGTATGGAAAGTCTCTAAGTGGTGTGGAACACACAGTAACCTGATCAAAGGTATTTTAGGAATCTTAAAATCAGAATTAGGAGATGAATCCTTCATAGAAGTTGTAGGAAATTGAGTTGTGATTCTAACGCAACTGATCTCAGATCATTCTGAAGTCGGACCGAAAAGTTATGGTCAAAACACTGATGACTGGTCAAGATGATGATTCTCCAAAACGAGTATGTCATATTGGCGGTCGACCGGCTGGAAGCCCCGGTCGACCGGACCTGTCCGAGACCATAGGCGGTCGACCGGCTGGAAGCCCGGTCGACCGGACATGTCCGAGACCATAGGCGGTCGACCGGCTGAAAGTCCCGGTCGACCGGTTCCTGTCTGGAAGTACCCCAACGGCTATATTTTGCCTCAACGGCTCTTGGAGGTCGACCGGCTACCAATGGCGGTCGACCGGTAGACCCAGAATATGTCCGTTAGAGCTTGATTCCTTGCCTAAAATGCTTCACTAAGCTCACCTATAAATACCTCTAATACTACTCATTAATCAACAATTAATCTCAACTTCAGAGAAGCATTATTTGAGTATTAGAAGTGAGAATTGGTCTACACCATCTCTTGAGTTCAAGTTCTTCATTTTACATTCAAGAGGAACTCAAGATCATCTACAAGTCTTCATCTACATCTTGGCATTTACATTACAAGCATCAAGAAGACTTCAAAAGGTGCATTCATTCTATCATCATTGCATATTTCATTTGCACCACACCGGAGGTAATTCTCTTTTATTCCACTTCTCCATTTTCTATTTTACATTAAGTCTAGACTGTACTTAGGCTTGTGTAAGGACTCTCTCATCCTTAAGAGATTGTAAGGATCCTCTTATCCTTAAAAGATTGTAAGGTGCCTCTCTACCTTAAAGGAGATTGTAAGGTGCCTCTCTACCTTAAAGGAGATTGTAAAGGTGTCTCTCTGCCTGTAAAGGAGATTTGTAAGGATACTCTTATCCGTGAAAAAGATTGTAAAGGTTTTTTCCCTACCTACCTGATCGAAAGGGAGAACTAGTGGAATACCTTACAAGAGGATTCTTGTAGGGAGTGGACTAGACTCGGATTGAGTCGAACCACTATAAATCTTGTGTTGTGTGATTGTGCCTATTTTATTTATTCCACATTGTTTTTAAATTACAATCACACTTGTGTTCTATACATCGAAAAGAGTTAAATTCCACTAGTATAACCTATTCACCCCCTCTAGGTTATTTCAATTGGTATCGAGCGGAGCTCAATTTATTTAAGACTATATCGCCTTAATAGTGAGTCAAAGACCATGGCCACATTCCAAGGACCACTGTAAGGCATGTACGCCTCGAGACCCCCGTACTTTAATGGAGAAAACTTTTCTTTCTGGAAGTGCAGATTCAAGAATTTTGTGTGTGGTCACAACATTCTTGTATGGAGAGCCATAGAGAATGGACCATACATCATCACCAAGATAGTTGATGGAAAGACAGTACCGAAGGATGAAGGAGAATGGACGGCTGAAGACATCATCCTCATCCAGTACAACTTCCGTGCTATTACGTACCTTCAATGTGCCCTCAATGAACAAGAGTTCAACCGAGTCATTGCATGTGACACAGCGAAAGAAATTTGGGATATGCTTCTTGTCACACACGAAGGTACAGCAGAGGTAAAAGAAAGAAAGGTAGATCAACTTGTCTCTGATTACGAGTCATTCTCTATGAAAGAAAATGAGTCAATAACTTCTATGTTCACTAGATTTACTGATATTGTGAATAATCTTAAAGGTTTAGGCAAGACTTATACTAACGCTGAAAAAGTCGAAAATCTTAAGAGCCTTACTCGCAGCTTGGAGACCCAAGAAAACAAGAATAGAAGAAGCCAAAGATTTGACGAAAATCTCCTTGGACTACTTGCTTGGATCTCTCCAAACGCATGAAGTAGAGCTGAATGTCGACAAACCAAATTCGAGAAAAGGAGAACCATAGCGTTAAAATCAACTCAACCTATCAAGAAGTAAGTGATGATGAAGAAGATGAAGAATTCGACATGGAAAAGGAAATTTCACTCATCACGAGGAAATTCAACAAATTCTCAAATGAAAGGAAGATTCCAACACAAGAACAAATCCTACGGTGACAAATCCTATGGGGAAAAAGGTAAAACAAAAATTAAACCCAAGGAAATTCCTACTAAAGACATAGTTTGTTTTGAGTGAAAGCCCGGGACATTTCGAACCGAATGCCCAAATAAATCAAAAGAAAGGCCTATGCAGCTACATGGGACTCAAGTGATGAAGAAGAGAAAAGTGAATTTGGAGAAGAAGTCACCAACCTCGCTTGATGGCCATCGGAGATGAAGAACAAGAGGTATGTGAAATTCAACCTGAACTTTTAGTAAGGGACTCTAATGAGGAACTTCAAGAAGCCTTCGAGGCCTTATATGAAGAAAGTATAAAATTAGAGTCTGATAAAAGTAAACTTGAAAAAGAGGTTGAAACACTAAATAAGAGAGTGGAGGCACTAACCTCAAAGGTAAGTGAACTGGAGGAAGAAAACTTTAAGTTGAACTCCACCCTCTGCACCTTTACCCAGGGGCAAAAGAACCTCAACAACCTTCTAGGTTCTCAAAGGAAGAGTCCAAATGAAAGAGAAGGACTAGGTTATGATCCATCTAGAAATGGGAATCCAAGAAGGGGTGACCAAAGAAACCAACCATCCACCTCCTACATTAAATGTAGTTTTTGTAAAAAGACAGGACACTCCATAAACCAAAGGTCACCCAAGAAAAGGAAGAAACCCAACTCTCAAACTGAGAGATCAAGAGTTAACCATGCTTACTACTACACACCCCTAAGAAGGCAATATAGGCCTCAAGAAAACTTTAGACCTATGCCCAGGTATAGAAAAACCCAACCTCATAGAGAGTACTCTATTGAGAGGCCCCAAAGGCAATTCCAAGGATATAAGAACTATCCTAGGGAGACTTATAGACCACAAGGAAATACCAAACCAAGGACTCTATAGATACTATACTCCACAAAGATCAAATGGATCTTATGAAAAACAGAGGACTCAAAGAAACCTAAGGCCATTCCAAAGGCATAACCAAAATCCTAAAAAGTACAAAACCATTTGGGTTCCAGTCAGGAAGTTTGACACTAACAATGATGGACCCATGAGATTATGGGGACCAATGTACGATTAAATTTCTGTTATAGGTTTGCTTGAAGAATAAGGTGGAAGCTGAATGGGTCATCGACAAGGGATGCTCCAAACACATGACATCCAACAAGAACCTATTCTCAAGCTTACGAGACTATGATGGAGGATGGGTCTCCTTTGGAGATGACAGCAAAGGAAAGATTGCTGGTATTGGAAAAATAAAACTTGGAGGTATTTCAATCTCGAATGTGTACTTTGTGAAAAATTTGAACTACAATCTCCTTAGTGTAAGTCAATTATGTAGTATTGGATACAAAGTAGAATTCAATGTCTCCCACTGTTGTATTAAAGATACAAATGGTAATCTAATACTAAAAGGATCTAGGAAAAACAACATTTATGTTTGTATACTTGATGAAGTAAGTTCCTTAAATGCATGCTTGGTTTCTAACAATAGTGAATCTTCATTATGGCATAGAAGACTTGGACATATAAATGTCAAGCTAATTCAAACCATAGCATCCAATGATCTTGTGAGAAACCTCCCTAAAATCAAGTATGAAAAAGATAGCTTTTGTGATGCCTGTCAAAAAGGCAAACAAACCAAAGTTTCCCACAAATCGAAGAATATTGTCTCTTCCTCTAGACCATTAGAACTACTTCATCTAGACTTATTTGGACCTTTCAACATATCTAGTATGAGTGGTAAAAATTACACCTTTGTAATTGTTGATGACTACTCTAGATATACTTGGACTGTTTTTCTGAAAAATAAAAATGATGCCTTTGATGAATTTGCAACTCTATGTAACAAATTGCAAAATCGTAAAGGGTATACTATAACCTCGTTAGGAGTGACCATGGAGGAGAATTTGACAATATAAGTCAATTTGACTTATACGCAATAAGTATGGTATTGACCATAACTTCTCCGCTCCTAGAACACCTCAATCAAATGGAGTAGTTGAAAGGAAAACAGGTCATTACAAGAGACCGCAAGGACTATGCTTAATGAATACACTTTGCCTAAGTACTTTTTGAAGTCGAAATACAAGAATGTTATGTACTAAATAGAATAATCCTTAGCCCTTTTGCTTCTTAAAACTCCTTATGAATCGTACTTTGGTAAAATACCAAAAGTAAACTACTTTAGAGTATTTGGATGTAAATGCTTCATCTTAAACACCAAAAGTTATCTTGGAAAATTTGATGCAAAATCGATGAAGGAATATTCTTAGGATACTCACTCAACAAGAGGGCATATAGAATTTTAATAAAAAATCTTTAATGGTTGAAGAATCTATGAATGTAAGATTTGATGAATCTTTACCTAATGATTTAAATAAATCTCTTGCTGATGATGATAATATTTTAATTGATGAACTTAAGAACAAAACTAATGATATTTCTCTTAACGATTCAAATGATGTTACCATAGAAAAATTAGAAACACTACCTAAGGAAGTCATTCCTCATAGGAATCATCCCTTAGAAAACATCATAGGAGATCTAGATAAAGAAATTCAGACTAGATCTAAAACCCGAGAGGTATGCAATCACACGCATTTATCTCAAGGATCGAACCCAAGAACATAGAAGAAGCACTAAAATACAGTGATTGGATTTTAGCTATGAAGAGGAGCTTCACCAGTTTGAAAGAAGCAAGGTATGGGAACTTGTCCTAGACTACCACCACACCATCATTGGTGCTAAGTGGGTCTTCGAATAAACTGGATGAAGATGGGAACATAGTGAGAAACAAAGCAAGATTAGTTGTCAAAGGGTATAACCAGAAGAGGAATAGACTATGATGAAACCTATGCACCAAGAGCAAGGTTGGAGTCCATTAGAATGTTACTAGCTTTTGCATGCCATAAGAACTTTAAACTATATCAAATGGATGTCAAAGTGCCTTCTTGAATGGATACATTCAAGAAGAGGTATATGTAGCTCAACCTCCGCTTTGAAGACCCTAAGTTTCCAAACCATGTCTATAAACTTGAGAAAGCTCTATATGGACTCAAACAAGCCCTAGAGCTTGGTATGAGAGATTAAGCACTTTCTTGATAGAAAGTGGCTTCAAGAGGAGGATTGACACAACCCTGCTTGTGAAGAACTCAAGAATGACATACTCATTGTTCAAATCTATGTAGATGATATCATTTTTGGCTCAACCAATGAGAAAATGTACTGAGTTCAAGAACAAAATGAGCAATGAATTGAAATGAGCATGATGGGAGAGTTAAATTTCTTCCTTGGACTTCAAATAAAACAGATCGATAATGGAATTTTCATAAATCAAAGCAGTACACTCAAGGAGTCTAAAGAAATTTGACATTAACAATAAAAATCTTCAGACACTCGATGAGCTCATCCTTGAAACTAACCAAGGATGAGAATGGACCTTCAGAGGATGTAACTAGATATAGAGGCATGATTGGAAGCCTTCTATATCTAACAGAAGTAGACTCGACATCATGTACAGTATGTGCATGTGCTCGGTTCAAGTCGATCCCAAGAAATCACACTTCACTCAGAAAAGAATCTTTAAATATCTGAAAAGCACTTGTGATGTTGGGTTATGGTACCCAAAAACCAACCCTTGACTTGGTCACTTTTCAGATGCTGATTTCGCAGATGCCATATTGATGAAAAGTACAGTGGTACTTGTCACTTTCTCGGCTCTTGCCTTGTCTCTTGGTTTAGCAAGAAACAAAACTCCGCTGTTTTATCTACCACGAGTTGAATATGTTGCTACCGGTAGATGTTGTGCTCAAATCCTTTGGATGAAGCAAACTCTCCAGACTTTGGAGTGCGTTTAATCTTGCCCAATCATGTGCGATAACACCAGTACCATAAACTTGAGTAAAATCCCATTCTACACTCAAGGGCAAAGCACATTGATATTCGACACCACTTTCTACGAGACACCATTCAAAATGGTGATGTCTCTCTAGAATTCATTGAAACCGATAAACAACTCAGATATATTTACTAAACCTCTTGGTGAAGAGCGCTTTTAGTTTCCTAAGGAAGGAACTTGGCATTTGCAACCCGTTTGGCTGAATAAACATTTCTTTTTGAAAAATTCTTTTCCTAAAGCCCTGGACTTGAAAAATCCTTTTCACAGCCAAAAATTTTTTTGGTTCTAAAAATTTCTTGGAATCAACCGGTCGACCGCCCCTGTATACCGGTCGACCGCCACTGACCGAATGGTTTGACGGTCGCCACAGAATGTTATCCCCATTTAGTCAAAATGTTCTTTTGCAATCTTACCTTCTCTGGTGAAGGTGACACCCTTATGGTCCATTCCTATGTTAAGGGCGTTCCAATAGACCTCGACCTCCTAATTTTAGGAGAAATCCTAGATATTTCTGTGGTAGGGGACCTCAAGTACTATCAATCCAAGACCTACATAGAACAATTCATGGATGTTGACTGTGTGTATTCTAGCATTATGAAGGAATATGCTAATACACACAAAATTAAGGCTAAAGAACTTACGGATATAGGGAGGATTATCAATCTTATCATCTCTTACAACATTCTCCCAAAGAGTGGTCATCGAGATGAAGTCTCCCCATTTCATGCCTATCTTACCTACTGTGTCTGCAAAACTGTACCCATCAACCTTCCTTACATCCTGCTTAAAACCATGATTACCCATGGTGATAGACTTCAAAAGGGAAATCTACCCTATGGACGGATGATTTGCCAAATCATGGACCACTTTCAAGTAGATTTTTCTGGTGAATCATTTGACCCATTTCCCCAAGAGATCAATATTTCCACCATTCGCAAAATGCATCTTCTTCCACAACAGTCCACACACTCCAAAAGACTCATCCTGGACTCCAAACCACAAAGAATCAGCAAAGGATGAGACATCAACCTATGCAACGTGTCGATCTTGAAAGTTGAAACATCATCCTGCCATTGGCAAAATGGAAAGAAAGCGTAATGAGATTCTCAAGCTCCTCCGAACGAAGAGGATGTTGAGGATGACGAAGAAGACGATGACGAGGCATATGGATGATGAGGATGCGAGATTAGCACTTATGTTTGCTTCTTGCAACTTTATGTTTGTTTCGTGCTTATTATTATATACTTTTGACTTTTATGGAGAGTTGAACTTATGATATTTTTCTATGTGGCACATACTCAGGGGGAGTATTTTTTTGTTGTTTTGATTACCTTTTTGCTGTTGACAAAAGGGGGAGAAGATTTAAGATTTACTTCTGACAATGAAAAAGATTTAAGATTTACTTCTGACAATGAAAATGATAGTATTATCTTTAAATTGTTTATGGAAATGCTAAATTGTTTATGGAAATGACTGTATCTATCCTTGTTTACTTTCTGGCTCTGCATTTCCAGAATCCTATTGATCTTTACACAGAGATAGTCAAATTATTTCTTGTATTTGGTTTCATTGTCTATGTTTGTTTGTTATCACCAAAAAGGGGGAGATTGTTGGGAAACATGTCCACACTCCTTGCCATGTTTTGGTGTTAACAAACAAACATACATCTTTAACTTGATTGATAATGTGATTAAGCTTGAAGAAATCCTTAGAAGATTTAAGATTTACTTCTGACAATGAAAAAGATTTAAGATTTACTTCTGACAATGAAAATGATAGTATTATCTTTAAATTGTTTATGGAAATGCTAAATTGTTTATGGAAATGACTGTATCTATCCTTGTTTACTTTCTGGCTCTGCATTTCATTATCCTATTGATCTTTACACAGAGATAGTCAAATTATTTCTTGTATTTGGTTTCATTGTCTATGTTTGTTTGTCATCACCAAAAAGGGGGAGATTGTTGGGAAACATGTCCACACTCCTTGCCATGTTTTGGTGTTAACAAACAAACATACATCTTTAACTTGATTGATAATGTGATTAAGCTTGAAGAAATCCTTAGAAGATCAAAGGTCGAATCAAAACATGAAGCTAAGCTTAAAGACATGAAACAACAAACAAGAAGGAAAGAAGATGAAGGGCCAAAGAATGGAAGATTCAAGTGAAGAAGAAGATCACTAGGATAGATTAAGTTATTTACAATGTAATTTGTAATGTCTACCTACTTATATGCACTCACCTCATGCATGTGCATTGCATCATATTAGAATGACTATAGAGCATGTCTTGACTAGGTATGGAAAGTCTCTAAGTGGTGTGGAACACACAGTAACCTGATCAAAGGTATTTTAGGGAATCTTAAAATCAGAATTAGGAGATGAATCCTTCATAGAAGTTGTAGGAAATTGAGTTGTGATTCTAACGCAACTGATCTCAGATCATTCTAAAGTCGGACCAAAAAGTTATGGTCAAAACACTGATGACTGGTCAGTATGACAGCATTCTGTCAAAACAGAGTATGTCATATTGGCGGTCGACCGGCTGGAAGCCCCGGTCGACCGGACCTGTCCGAGACCATAGGCGGTCGACCGGCTGGAAGCCCAGTCGACCGGACATGTCCGAGATTATAGGCGGTCGACCGCTGAAAGTCCCGGTCGACTGTCTCGTCTGAAGTACCCTAACGGCTATATTTTGCCTCAACGGTTTGAGGTCGACGGCTACCAATGGCGGTCGACGTAGACCTGAATATGTCCGTTAGAGCTTGATTCCTTGCCTAAAATGCTTCACTAAGCTCACCTATAAATACCTCTAATACTACTCATTAATCAACAATTAATCTCAACTTCAGAGAAGCATTATTTGAGTATTAGAAGTGAGAATTGGTCTACACCATCTCTTGAGTTCAAGTTCTTCATTTTACATTCAAGAGGAACTCAAGATCATCTACAAGTCTTCATCTACATCTTGGCATTTACATTACAAGCATCAAGAAGACTTCAAAAGGTGCATTCATTCTATCATCATTGCATATTTCATTTGCACCACACCGGAGGTAATTCTCTTTTATTCCACTTCTCCATTTTCTATTTTACATTAAGTCTAGACTCTACTTAGGCTTGTGTAAGGACTCTCTCATCCTTAAGAGATTGTAAGGATCCTCTTATCCTTAAAAGATTGTAAGGTGCCTCTACCTTAAAGGAGATTGTAAGGTGCCTCTACCTTAAAGGAGATTGTAAAGGTGTCTCTCCTCAGAAAGGAGATTTGTAAGGATACTCTTATCCGTGAAAAGATTGTAAAGGTTTTTTCCCTACCTCATCGTATCGAAAGGGAGAACTAGTGGAATACCTTACAAGAGGATTCTTGTAGGGAGTGGACTAGACTCGGATTGAGTCGAACCACTATAAATCTTGTGTTGTGTGATTGTGCCTATTTTATTTATTCCGCATTGTTTTTAAATTACAATCACACTTGTGTTCTATACATCGAAAAGAGTTAAATTCCACTAGTATAACCTATTCACCCCCCCTCTAGGTTATTTCAATCGGGCTTTTGGATGACTGGCAAGCGCTTGATCCAACAAGTGGTATCAGAGCAGGTGGTCGAGTTCGAGTCTCCCTAAGCGCATGGGTGCTCGTATTTGGGGCCGCTTGGGGGATTGTTGGGCCCGGGCGCATGGGGCTCGTATTGGGCGTCGACCGGGGCCCAAAGTCTCGCCAGATCCCTTAACGCGTCATTGGTCGACTTTAAGGAAATAAAGTTGCACCTTCTCCACAAGTCCGGCTTTTGATGACCGGCAAGCGCTTGTCTACAATATATATATCGATACTCACCGATACGGTTGATATATATCGACACGCACGATCGATACGCATCGATCGATACATACCGATACTCACCGACACGCATTAATACATACCAAACGTACATTTTACCTCAATTTTATATTTTCATAGAGTCGATCGAGGCATGTCGATCGTATCGATGTGTATTAGTGGTGTATTGATGCATATCGGTATGTATTAGGATATATATCGATACAAAATGATTTAAAAATTCAATGTATCGATCGGGTGTATCGATCGGCCGACTAAATTTAAGATACGACGGAGGGTATCGTATCGGTATCGGAGATACTTAAAACCATGCATGCATATAATGTAAATCAAAGGTTAGAGAATCTCACAACCAATTGCCTGGGATGATTGGAAATTTGTACTAACAAGTTTGGTGCTCACACCTTCTCTCTCCTTGGCTTCTTGCTCTTCAAAACAAACACATCCTTGCTTTCTTCTCTTCCTCCTTGGCTTTGAGTTAATGTATCATTAACACACCTCAACCACCTCTTTTACCTCCTTTAATGGCCTAAGAACATTTATCATCAAGTATTCATGTTCATTCAAGAACCAACAAAAAGGGGACAGCTTCTCTTGCCAAAACTGTAGCCTTTCTTCTCTCAAAACTCATTTTTCTTGCTTTCATAGTGTAGGGCTTGAAAAAACAAAGAAGTGGTAACTTGGTTCACCCAAATCCGAGTTAAAATGAGGGAGATATGACCATTTGAAGTTAGAGCAATGAGATAGCCTGAAATGGAATCTTTGTAGGAGTGGCGTAGTGTTTGAGATTTAAAATATAACCGCAAGCGTACGGATCAGTGTAGCTATGGGTCGAACACAGGGAGAGCAGCCACTTTATTTTTTATTTCTTTTAATAATGCGAAAGTGAACCGATTAATGATTGTGATCTAATTCTAATTACCGTCCTAAACATATGTATCTAAAATAACGTTCTAACCATTCGTCATCTAAGAATTTAAAGACACAAGCCACTCAATTAAAATTAAATAAATAAATAACTGAAAATAAACAACCCACTAATTAAAAAAAAATAAATAAATAAAGGAAAAAATGCTAAATAAAAATAAAGTAAAAGAAAGGGATAAAGCTAGAGAGAGACTCACAAGTAGGTTTCTCTACTTAGCCCGAGGATGCATCATAATATGAGCTTCCTACTTGACCGAGAGTCACTCTTACAAGGGTTACTCTACTTGGCTTTAGGAAAGGGAGACAATTAAAATAAAACAATAAATTGATGGTTCTATAGCTAGGAGGGCAAAGCCAACACATACACTACCCATGAACCTTGGGGAAAGGGATAACAATAATGTAACGATCGAAAATAAAAATCCTAAATTAAGAAAGAAATGGTAGTCAAGAGGGAATGAGAGGGGAGAGAAGACTACCGAAGGAGCCTACTTACTTGAATCAATGCTTGAACTTGAAAAAAATTGATCCACGGCTCGTGATCTTGTCACCTAGATCTAAGCCTAGAACTATAATTTAAAAATTACAACTCAATTGCATAAATCATAAACATAAAAGGCTGAATAAGAATAAAAGAGTGCTTGCATTAATTAACATAAAAAAACTATTACAAAAGTGATTAAAGCAAAAATAGAGAAGAACTAAAACTAAAGAGTGAGAGAGGAGAGAGAGAGCAACTAAAAAAACTAGAAGAAGAATGAATTGTCTCCTCCTCCGACATGAGTTGTATTTATAGGAATGGAGTAGGGTAACAATTTTCTTTCCTAAAAGAGAAAAACCCACAATTGATTGTGAGATCTTTTGAGTCCAAAAGTGCTAAGGTGGAGGAGAGAGAAGAGAAATAAATTTGGAGAAATTTCCTATAATTTTTTGCTTATTTTCTTCCTTCTTTTTTCTAATTTATTTTTTTTATTTTTCTCTCTCCTAGGGACGATTTTCTTCTTGCTTTGTGTGATTTGGACAATCTTTGGTGATGATGTGGAGGAGAGAGAAAATTTGGACAATCTTTATTTCTCCCCTTTTTTTCTCTTTCCTTTTTTTTTTCTTCTCTTCTTGCTTCCACGATTTTCCTTTCCTTTTTTTTTTTTCTCTTCTTGCTTCCACGATTTTCCTTTCCTTTTAATTTGATGTGGAAATCCCCTCCATGCCCTTAGTGCTTTAAGTGAATGAAAAGCAGGAAATCTTCAATAAATTCTCTAAAAAAAAACAACCATGAGATTCAAACTTGAGACCTCTACCAAAAACAAATCTTTAATCACTTAAGGATGTGGTCCATCGATCCTTGTTGGCATTTGGAGTATTCCTTGTACCTCTGGGACAATTGCAAACAGACGGTTCGTGATCTCGTTCAGCCTCGATCCATTATTCTTTTTCCGGCTCGAAGGAATAATCATTTGTACGGGTGACCAAACGAATGTGTACTTTTAATTGAACACGTCCATTTTGCTCAGAATTTCGTCCTCTTCGCAACCATGAAAAGAAATAGGACCTCTTTATGTGTAAAATTGAAGATATAACGCCCGATAATCCTTAAGGCCTTGAAAATATAAAACCTACAAAAAGAGAGTAAAACCCAAGGTAATTCCATTCTAAATATGTAAAATGCATGTTTTACTACCCTAGATTTCACACATAAATGTGCTCATCACGAGGCTACGCCGGCACGCATAACAGGCTAAATCATCGAGATCGATATAAAAGATCTTATAATCTAAGCCATCGATTAAACTAATGGACAATAGATCCAAACCATTAGATTTGAATCTTGATGACGTCATCATGACGTAGGTGCTGACATCGTTAGAAGTGTTGTCGACCACAGATTGGCTACATCTGCGTATACTCCGGATCTATGTTGGCTTAACCCATAAAGGGGAATCATTTAAAGACCATTAGATCTAGATCTATATGATCTACTTGATCCGATCTAAGCTTCGTGATGATGCACATGACATAATAACTAGTGAATGCAATATGGTGTAACGCTGCACCATCATATCTAATACACTTCACCAATAACAAGCCTCAGATAAGCATCTTCAAAGTAAGTTTGCACGAACCGCCGATTCGAATCAATCGACGTGGCTCAATCAACTGTATTAAGGATCCCTTTGATTCTCTTATATACACATAAGCCCCTGCCTTTATATTTTCAGTGCTAAACACCCCTTATCAACTAAGACCTTCAAAATCTCAAAAGTACATAAAAGCTCTTCAAATTTCAAAAATAAATTCCAAAAAATCCACCCAACACCGAGAGCATATTGATGAATTTTCAGTTTGGATTTTCAAATCGGCTTTACGGAAACACTTATAACTTTTTCATATGATATCCAATCGAGATGAAATAAAGTGTGTTGGAACCATAACTAGATGCTCTACGACTTTCCAGAAGACTCAATCATCTGACTCAGCCATGTAAAAATATTAAAATGCCCCTAGACCTTTCTAATGATGCATCTTTTTCATACGGAATCGGAACGCGATGAAATCAGAATCGTTGGAAAGATTGGATTTTTTTCGTATTGTTACATGGAGAACACTTCCTTTAAAAAATTCATCTTCAATGCCGAAACTATCATTGACTGTCACAAATGTCATAACTTCTTCATACGGTATCGGAATGTGACAAAATCAGATGCATTGGACTAGATAAATTACAATCTATATTTTTTATGGAGAAATAATCTTTCAAAAATATCATTTTCACTACCGAAAATGCCCCCGAGAGTAAATAGGTCAATTTTTCCAGTTTTGACCCAGAAACCCGCACCACATACTAAGGATGTATCAAACCATTCCATGCATACCAAGCGGCTCTGTTATCTCATCGGTGACATTTGACACTACCATGTCATCATTTTCATCCATGTCACCCAAACTGGCCACGTCATCATCCCACATGGCCGAATTGCCAACAAGGACAACCATAAAACAACAGTAAGAACTAGAAGGCTAATAGGAAGGAGAAATGAGGAAGCATCCACAGGCATGCCATTTTTCATTTCATAAGAGCAGGACAATCATTTCGCATATGTTTTATGTGGAGTTAAAACTACTTCTCCATATTTTTTATAAATTGTATTTCTAGCTCCACAGAAATCTTTTTTTTAATGGAGTAAGAACTAGAAGGCTGTAAGGAAAGACAAAGGGTCCCCCCTACCCTTGTGAAATAAAAATCCCACCTTATGGAATGCCCTGCACTCTCATTATCCCCGTACTAGTGCAAAGCTACACAACAGTTTGTCTTTCAAGATAAGAAATATATATTATGTACTTAATAATTATCTCCTATTCGAAGATGGTGAATAAAAGGATACCTAATGTATAAGGCTCCCCCATCGCGACGTTTGGGGATGAGGGTTATAATGTACTTAGCTTTACCTCCACTTCACAAAGAGCCTGTTTCCTTACTCAAACCCTCAACTACTTGGTTACAATTGAACAATCTTGCCGCTGTGGATGGGCCACATGACCTTTAAAGAATATTGCTCCAATTAATAAACAGGATTGAATACAATAACCATTTAACAAACAAGAAGACTTTTTAAACAAGATGACGGTTCTGAGATTGATCCCTTGTGTGCAGAACTGATTATAAATCATCTTAATTATTATTAAGACTCTTCATATTGACACAACCCCTTATTTTATGAATCGTGATATGTGATACTTCTCGGCCCTTGAACAGTGAAAAAAAAAACAAAGGGAAAAATATCACCTTGTTGAGTGCCTCTATACCTAGATACAAGGGTGTTGAAAAGACCACTCCACCTCCTTGGTTTGGATGCTTGTATTTTTCCTGATTAGTTTCATATTGTACACCTAAATACAATGGGTGGTGAAAAGATCACCTCTTTTCTTGTATGTAAGAGAGAGAGAGAGAGAGAGAGAGATGTAAGGAAAAGCATTTATTTTTAAGGTCTACACTTAGGGGGAAAAAAAAAAAAGAGAACTGAGATCACACACACACACATATATATATATATATATATATATATACACTTAGGGGAAAAAAAAAAAAGAGAACTGAGATCACACACACACACACACACATATATATATATATATATATATATGAAGTTGTAGCTTATTGGTCGCAATTAAGCTTGCAATTGGGAGGTACTAGGTTTACCTCATCCACAATAAAAACAAATGTTAAATAAGAACTTCACGTTTTTACTTGGATTAGAAATGTCTTTTTTTCCAGACTTTTGATTAAAAAAAAAAAAAAAAAAAAGAATGATTGGCTTTTTCCAGACTTTTGGAAATGTATGTGGTTTTACCCAAAAGAAAAATTATGTGACTGAGGCATCAGGATTCACAAATTAATGGGTTGTTTTAAGCATCTAATCTTACTGAAATATAGGAAAAGTTAATTAAACAACCCACAACGCTTGATCTTTCATGTTAAGGGTTCCTCCATGCAACCAACCCCCCCCCCCACCGACATCATTAAAAAAAAAAAACAATAAAGAAGTTCTGATGGAACTGTCCTCCATTCTTCTGAAATGACATGTCTAATCCTTATAATGGGGATGAGAGAGATAGCCATAAAGAAACACCGGTCTATTGACATCTTTCATTGTCAAAGAACACCTTCCTCTATTAATTATGGAAGAAGTTGATATTTGATTGCATGGTCATTGGATCAGCACATAGGCTACAAGCATCCAGCGAGGGGTCGGGCCTTTTTTTCACTGCACCCTTGTGTCTGGGAAAACGAACGCAATATAGGTGCATCATGAAGTGCATAAATCAAATTTGGGGCTAACTTGTAGGAACATACTAATGATTCCATTTTTTTTTTTCCAAGGGGACCGGCCTATTGATCATTACATAGTAAATCCACATAAGGGCCTCTAAGTACAAATCCATTGAGGAATCAACAAGGCTTAAGACCACACTTTTTGAAAAACAAGTAGATTGATGCAAATCAAGCATGGATACAGTTAGGGCCGTTTAATAACATTTCAAGAAATGTGTTTTTACCATTTCTGTGTTAAGAAATAATAAAAACGGAATAAAAAGTGTTTGGCAAAACTGTTCCATTTCACCTAATTACATAAATAAAAATAACGATATATATGGTAATGAATCTATTAACAATGCCAATGAAATATTTTGGGGAAGCGGGGACAGAGGGAGATGTGGGATCACAGTCGGTGGAAAAGGTTGAGACTTGAGAGCAAGTGGTGAAAATGTAGACTTTCGACCGACCCGTAGAGATGTCTCTTTGGTCGGCATTATTGGACCAGAAGCCGCCTTTGTAGGCTCGTTCCACGGAATCTCTGGATCAAAATAAAAATCAGAAATTCGAAAATTGATCTATTTCTATTGTAGGACTCTAGTTTAATACATCACTACTTTGATCGACCTTTAAGACCATCTTCCAGCTATACAAGTTATCCTATTGGATCCACTAGATTTGGTTTAAAAAAAATAAATTAAAGAAATAGAATTCTCAATCTTCAAAATGTATGAATTTATATGATGTCTAAGTTGGTACATCACCACTTGAATCTATCTTCCTGACCCTTATTGCGGTGTACAAGTTAAACTACAAGATCAATTATACCATTTTAACGATTCATAATTCTTGATTCGATCAGACCAGATCAGATCTTCCAACATGAAAGAATTTATATGATATGATTCATTAGCGGATCAAAATTCATACATTACAATTCGGAATGGACTTCTTATACTAAACATCCAACATGGTCCACTGGATCTAGAGAGAGATGATGTAACAATTGCCAAGGGGTAGCCAAGTTGGCAAAGAACCTTCAAATCAAGAAATATGTGGTTCTAAGTTCGACTCCTCTTACCTTCTTGATACCACTCACACATGAGTATTTAGGCACAAAAATCCTATAAGGGGAGGCAATGAGTGGCAGTGAGGGTCCAACGACTGGGACTGTCTTGGCAGTCACAGAGGATTTTAGTATGGTGTTTAATGCTCCTCATTGTTTTTCAGTAAAAATTGAATGGTTTTCATTCAACTCGAATATGACTTGATCCAAACAATTGTGGGGTTAGTATGGCCTGCAAGACTTGTCGGATATTTCATAGAAACACATTTATTAGGTTTATCTTAAAAAAAAAAAAAGAGAGAGTGAAAAGTTTAATAAGATCACCCTTTTTTTTTTTTTAAAGGATTACACATGGTATTAATAAATATTAAAAAAAAAAAAAAGGACACATGGCAAATTATTGGCTGGTCGGGATCGATACGTAAACAGAGTACAAGCAACTAGCTGCTAATTTGTTGTAATTATTTTTTCTTCTTTCGCTGCGACGTCGTCCCCACTTGTGGCCCCGTAACTCGAACTTCTGAATGATCAGACATCTTGTTAGACTGCTCACTATCATTAGCAGCCTTCTGAAACACGCTTCTGCACCCTTCAACTGTGATTTTGGCACGTCCTGCCATCTCGTTGCTTTGGTGGCTATGATCAGCTACCTGAAACACTGCAGTGGGTTGCTCCGCCATCATCTAATTCCTTAACTCCAAAAATAAAGTTAGGGTCCGTTTGGTATCGTTCTAAAAAAACGTTTCTATCGTTTTTTTTTCTATTAGAATAAAAAAACGTAAAAAACCGTTTGACAACATTGTGATGTGTTTGGTTTTTTTGAAGCGAAATTGAGAAAAAACGAAAAAGGCTCAAAAGTTGGAACTCCAAAAGGAGTTCCCCCAAATTGGTTTCGTTCCAAAATCCCCAAATTAGAAACCATCGTCCCGATAGCTATCGACTTGTGAACTGGGCAGTTGGAGTTTCGCAGTAACTCCTCTTCTCTCTCCAACTTTCGTCCCGAAAGCAACTTAACGCCTACTACTAGAGGACGCATTTCTTCTTCTCCGTTCTCCTTCTTCTTTTCTTAGAATTGGAACCCTCCGCCTCCTTCAACTTCTCCATCGCCGATCACGTTTAACTTCGGCCGCAACCACATGCACCTGAATCTTCATCTGGCGGGTTTCTCCCACGATCAAAACCCTACCTTCACTCTTCTCTCCACATTCCCTTCAAGATCGATCAAACCCTACCTCACTCTATGTCTCTCCATTCCCTTCAAGATCGATCTCATTCAATCAAACCTTGA
>CM040965.1:57349041-57393770 GCA_022985045.1 Macadamia tetraphylla | reverse complement strand
AGATCTTGTTATAGGAGTCTTGTGCACTGGATTAATCTGATATCTAATTTTGAGAGAGAGAGAGGGTAGCGTACACTATGCAGCCGGATAGGAAGCTCAATCCATTTTATTTTTTGTTTTTTTTTATTAAAAATTAGGACTGAATTTTTCTCCATTGGCCTTATTTTGAATGCTCTTTATTAGAATCCCACAAAGGAAAGGAAAGCTAGATCACAAAATTACCCTTCCGATACTTCTGTGTGCGTCTAAAGTCCCATGGTGAATGGATTCACATTTCATGTGCCCACAATTTAATCTTCTAGTTCATGATTTTTTTTTTTTTTTTTTTAGTGAAGGTGTTATTTCTTGAATCCAAGAATTGGTATTATTATTTTTTTCTTCTACATCAGGCAGATAACATAAGGCAACTATAGAAATGGCAAGACTTAGGGACTGATAAGGTCAATCAGGGTCAACAAGACCCAATTAGTTAGGCTGGGTTGAGCTTGGGCTAAGATTTTTAGTTCTACAATGATGAATAATTGCAGGAACTTCGAAGTCGTTTTCAAATTTGAAAAGATTAATTGATGAGCACATTTATGTGTGAAATCTAGGGTAGTAAAACATGCATTTTACATATTTAGAATGGAGTTATCTTGGGTTTTACTCTCTTTTTGCAGGTTTTATATTTTCAAGGCTTTAAGGACTATCGGGCTATATCTTCAATTTTACGTAAAGAGGTCCTATTTCTTTTCATAATTCGAAGAGGACGAAATTACCAAGATGGGCGTGTTCAATTAAAAGTACACATTCGTTTGGTCACCGTACAAATGATTATTCTTTGGTCGGAAAAAGAATAATGGATCGAGCTGAACGAGATCGAACCAACCCGTTTGCAATTGTTCAGGTCAAGGAATATTCCAAATGCCAACAAGGATCGATGGACCACATCCTTAAGTGATTGAAGATTTGTTTTGGTAACAACAACTACTTAGTGTAGTTGGTGAGTTATGGTGCAAAATTCCTTGCTCACCAAGAGGCTCAAGTTCGAGTCTCATGGTTGTTTTTTTTAGAGAATTTGTTGAAGATTTCCTGTTTTTCATTCACTTAAAGCACTAAGGGCATGGAGGAGATTTCCACATCAAATTAGAAGCAAGAAAATCGTGGAAGCAAGAAGAAAAAAAAAAAAAAGGAAAGGAAAATCGTGGAAGCAAAAAGAAGAAAAAAAGGAAAGAGAAAAAAGGGAGAAATAAAGATTGTCCAAATCTTCTCTCCTCCACATCATCACCAAAGATTGTCCAAATCACGAAAGGAAGAAAAAATCGTCCCTAGGAGAGAGAAAAAAAGAAAAAAGAGGAAAGAAAATAAGCAAAAAATTATAGGAAATTTATTTCTCTCTTCTCTCTCATACCTTAGCACTTTTGGTCTCAAAAGATCTCACAATCAATTGTGGGTTTCTCTCTTTAGGAAAGAGAAAATTGTTACCCTACCTCCCAATTCCTATAAATACAACTCATGTAAGAGGAGGAGAGCAATTCATTCTTCTTCTAGTTTTTTTTTGTTGCTCTCTCTTTCTCTTGTCTCTCTTTAGTTCTAGTTCTTCTCTATTTTGCTTTAATCACTTTTGTAATAGTTTTTTATGTCAATTAATGCAAGCACTCTTTTATTCTTATTCAGCCTTTTTATGTTTATGATTTATGCAATTGAGTTGTAATTTTTTAAGTTATAGTTCTAGGCTTAGATCTAGGTGACAAGATCACGAGCCGTGGAGCAATTTTTTTCAAGTTCAGCATTGATTCAAGTAAGTAGGCTCCTTGATGAGTCTTCTCTCCCCTCTCATTCCCTCTTACGACTACCTTTTCTTTCTTAATTTAGGATTTTTATTTTATCGTTACATTATTGCTATTCCTTTCCCCAAGGTTCATGGCTAGTGTATGTGTTGGCTTTGCCCCTCCTAGCCATAGAACCATCAATTTATTGCTTTTATTTTAATTGTCTCACTTTCCTAAAGCCAAGTAGAGTAACCCTTGTAAGAGTGACTCTCTGGTCAAGTAGGGAAGCTCATATTATGATGCATCCCTCGGGCTAAGTAGAAACCTACTTGTGAGTCTCTCTCAGCTTTATCCCTTTCTTTTACTTTATTTTTATTTCAACATTTTTTCCTTTATTTATTTATTTATTTTTTAATTACGTGGGTTGTTTATTTTCGTTATTTATTTATTTAATTTTAATTGCGTGGCTTGCGTCTTTAAATTCTTAGATGACGAATGGTTAGGGCGTTATTTTTAGACGGTAATTAGAATTAGATCACAACCATTAATCGATTCACTTTCGCATTTTTAAAAGAAATAAAAATAAAGTGGTTGCTCTCACGTGTTCGACCGTAGCTATCTTGATCATGCCTTGGTTACATTTGAATCTCAAACAAGTTTTTGGCGCGTTCTTAAGACGAGTTCATGTTATTTTCACTTTCTTTTGGTAAATCGAGTGCTTTGTTTGTTTTGTTTTATATTTTTCCTTTTCTTTTATTGAATTCTGAGAAGAACAACTTGCAATAATAGTTGTATCGGTGGAGGTCGCCATGCCTCACAGTATGATAAAACGAGTTTACCATGGCGATACCTCGAGAATTGACTGAGCAACCTGGATCCTCGGTAGCTCCCAAAAAAAAAAAATCAAAAATCAAAAAAAAAAAAAAAAGAGTTTTGCTATCCATTCTTTTGTGCTTGTCTTACTTTAGTTGCGGTAGTTTTACATTGCATGAGTGTTAGGTGGGTACGTAATACTAAGAATCGGTTAGAAAGAAGAGATCCAACAAGTAGTGATCCTATACGTTTGCTCTCTTTAAAACCCTTCAATATGGGAGACCAACAGCAAAACCCTTCACCTAAGTCTCTAAAAGATAGGTTCTACCCTGCTAGAACAGCCCAACCTTTCTGCATAGTTCTACCACAAGCCCAGGGCAATAATTTTGAACTCAAATCTCAATACATCACTATGTTGCCCCACTTCCATGGGTTGACCTCTGAGAATGCATACCTATTTCTAAGGGAATTTGAAGAGGTATGTGTTCTAATTAAGATCCAACGACTTTACGATGATCTTTGTTAAGCTTAGGTTTATCACTTTTGCATTGAAAGACCAAGCTAAGAAGTGGTTGTATGGGTTACCCACAAATTCTATAACCTCATAGGAGCAGTTCACGTTGTCTTCCTTAAGAAGTTTTCCCAACTCACAAGACCAATAAGCTTAGAAGTGATATCCTTGGTTTAGGCAAAAGCCTAGTGAGTTATTTTCCAAACTTATAGAGATTCAGGATCTACTCCAAGAATGCTCTCACCATGGCCTAGACCTATGGCATTTATGTCAAATAATTTATGAGGTATTGATTACCCAACTAAACAAATGATAGAGTCTATGTGCCTGAGGATTCACATCCTTCTGAGATGAAGGAAAGGCATGGGAATTCTTACTTGACTTAGTGACAAAACCCGTGAGTGGGAATCAACCCAAGAGAGTGAAAGAACCATAGGAGGAAAAGGATATTTTGTGGATGGGATAGTAGCCAAGGAAGCCCATTTGGATAGCCTAATCAAGAGGATTGAGGCTATTGTTCCTAGAGAGCCATCATCATCAATTTGGTTAAGATTTGTGCTTGGTGCCAATCCTGGACATGTCATAGAAGAATGCCCCAACACCTCAGGGCACTTCAAATGATAGTGTTAATGCCTTATACCGAATATTCCATATAGTAACACCTACAATCCGGGATGGAGAAATCACCCAAATTTCTCTTGGAATCAGGGCAACCAAGCAGGACCTTCCAATTTCTATAATCAAGGTCAACCTGGACCCCAAAGGCCTCCCTTTGCACAACAATCTTTTTCCCAAAATACTTTTCCTAGGTCAAATGTAGGACCTCAGGCGAGTTTTCCTAGGGCCCCTCTCTTATCATCTTATCAGCAACCCCCTGGGTTTACCAACATTGGAGAGGCAAGCAGAATTAGTAACTTGGAAAAAAATATGGCCCTCCTCATGACAAGCCATCAAAATCTTACGAGAGAACTCACTCAAGTTGTCTCAATTATGCGTGAGAGGGAGAAAGGAACTTTACCCAGTCAACCAGAGCCTAACCCTAGGCATCATCAACCTGTTAGTTTACAAAGATCAACTAATGCACCACTGAATATAGTACAAGGTCAGACCCAACAAGGGCCCTCTAACCAATGTAATGTTGTTTATGCCCTTAGGAGTGGTAGAGAGTACCTACTGGCGTTCCTAAATCTTCCTCATCTATTACTCATGTTAACTCTCCTTGATTGAGGACACAAGTGTGCCTCTTGTTCGAGTTTGTCGATGAACCTAAAGATTTTTCTAAAACTAAAGATGATTTGGTTGAGGAAACCAAAAATGATTCTTCTGAACAGGGACAAATCCCTAACAGTCCTTATGTTCATCCTGTCCCATTTCCTAATCGCTTGGTAAACAAAAAGAAGACTGCTTCCATGGATAAAATTTTAGAAGTCTTCAAAAAGGTAAAAGTGAACATCCCTCTTTTGGATGTCATATCCCAGATCCCCACCTATGCAAAGGTACTAAAAGATTTGTGTACTCACAAACGTATCACTAGTGTGCCCAAAAAGGCGTTCTTGGCAGGTAACATTAGTTCCATAATTACTCAGCCTATAGCAACCAAGTATAAGGATCCAGGGAGCCCTACCATATCTTGTGTCATAGGCAACACCTATATTGAGCATGCCTTACTTGACCTTGGCGCAAGTGTGAATCTTTTACCTTACCATGTGTACAAGCAATTAGGATTGGGAGAATTGAAAGCCCTTGGAACTACTCTTGGTTGGAAGATAGGTCATTAAGATTCCTAAAGGGATGGTTGAGGATGTCTTACTAAAGGTGGAAATTTATTTTCTGTTGATTTCATTGTGTTAGATACTAAGCCCTTCTCAACCAAGGATGAGATCCCTATAATTCTAGGAAGACCATTCTTGGCTACCGATGTCATTAGTCGAATGCGGAATGGTTTCCTAAGATTATCTTTTGTAACCAAGCTGTTGAGTTTAACATGTTTAGGATTGGCAAGCAACCACATATGGAAGAAGAGATCAATATGCTTGAGGATTTTTTGGATTTTTCGATGATTTAGTTACCAACTTTGATATTGATTTTGATTGAAATTCCAGAGTGTATGGATGAGTTGGATGATGATAGTGAAAATTTATTTTCGAAGTCTGAGTCTTCACACACTCATGGAGCCCTTAGGACCCCTTTCAATTCCATTCCCAAACCTTCCATAGTTGAGCCCCTAAGCTAGATCTTAAGGAGTTGTCATCTAATTTGAGATATGCCTTCCTAGGGCACGACAGGACTCTTCTGTAATAATTTCTTCAAATTTGACTTCTAGCCGGAAAGGGGTTACTTAAAGTGTTAAAAGATAATAAGGAAGCCCTAGGTTGGACCATGGCTGATATCAAGGGTATAAGCCCTTCTATTGTGCAACATCATATACATCTTATGGAGGATTCCAAACCATCCACGGAACCCCAAAGAAGAGCTAACCCGGTGATGATGGAAGCCATTAAGAAGAGATCCTAAAGTGCTTGGATCATGGAATAATTTTTCCTATTTCGACGACCAATGGGTAAGCCAGTTCACGTAGTGCCTAAAAAGTCTGTGTGTATGTAGTTTCTAATGCCAATAATGAGTTGATCCCTACGTGTCCAAAGCAGGATGGCGGTGTGCATAGACTACGGGAAGTTAAATGTGGTAACAGGAAGGACCACTTTCCATTGTCATTCATTGACGGATGTTAGAGAGGTTAGTGGACATGAATACTATTGCTTTCTTGATGGATATTCGGCTATAACCAAATCCCAATTGCTTTAGAGGACCAACATAAGACCACTTTTACATGCCCATATGGAACATTTGCTTACAGTATGCCCTTTGGGCTTTGTAATGCCCTGCTACGTTCAACGATGCATGATGAGCATTTTTCGACATGGTCAAAAAATTCTTAGAAGTATTTATGGATGACTTTTCAATCCATAGAATTCCTATTACGAATGTCTTCATCATCTTTCCCTAGTTTTGAAAAGGTGCATATCTAAGAATTTGGTTTTGAATTGGGAGAAATGTCATTTTATGGTTAAATCTGGTATTGTTTTAGGCCATGTAATATCCAAGGAGGGAATTAAGGTAGATAGAGCCAAAGTGGATTTAATTGATAATTTACCACCTCCTCAATCATTAAGGATGTTCGGTCCTTTCTAGGGCATGCAGGCTTCTCTGAAGGTTTATTAAGAACTTTAGTCATTAGCCCGACCTCTCACTTTATTACTTGTCAAAGATCGGACTTTTGAGTTTTCCAAGAGTGCCTAGAATCCTTCAAGCAACTTAGAAGGAGTTGACCAATGCACCCATTGTTCAACCACTGTTTGGGTGAACCTTTTGACTGATGTGTGATGCTTGATTTTGCCATAGGAGCGGTTTTGGGTCAAAGGATTAATAAGTTGCCTCTGTCATTTACTATGCTAGTAGGACCTTAAATGATGCACAACTCAATTATACAACCGAAAAAGAATTTTAGCTATTGTGTTTGCATTAGAAAAGTTTGGTCTTACTTAGTTGGTTCACATGTGGTGGTGTATCTTGATCATTCGCTCTCGGATACCTAGTTGGAAGAAGGATGCCAAAGCCCGTCTCATTAGGTGGGTTTTACTTTTGCAAGAGTTTGATTTAGAAATTACGGATAAGAAAGGAGTTGAAAACCTAGTTGCGACCATTTATCCGGCTTCCCAATTCCTTGATGTTGATTCTCCGATCAGCGAGAACTTTCGGATGAACAATTATTTGCAATGTCCGATGAACCATGGTTTGCGACATTGTCAACTTTAGTTTCAGGTGTGACTCGGATCCTTGGTCCACCCAAGATAAGTATAGGTTTCATTCCCAAGTTAAGCACTTTTTAGGGATGATCCTTATTTGTTTAAGATATGTCGGATCAGATTATCCGGCGATGTGTTCCGATCATGAGCAACATTCCATTCTCTCTTTTGTCATGATCATGCATGTGGTGGACACTTTGGACCTAAGAAGCGCGCAAAGGTTCTCCAATCGGATTTTATTGGCCCACTCTTTTTAGAGATGCTTTTGATTTTGCAAGGCTTGCCCTTTGCCGATCTTTTGGCCGTATCAATAAGAGAAACATGATGCCTCTCAACCCTATTTTGGTAGTTGAGATCTTTGATGTTTGGGGCATCGATTTTATGGGACCATTCCTAATTCCTTTGGGAATTTGTACATACTTTGGCCGTTGATTATGTTTCTAAATGGATAGAGACCATACCTTGGAAAACTAATGACCACAAAGTGGTGGTCAGTTTCTCAAAGAGAACATTTTTTCGCTTTGGTGCACCACGTGCAATAATTAGTGATAGGGTACTCATTTTTATGTCGACCTTTTGAGGCCTTAATGAAAAAGTATGGGATCACCCATAAGTTATCTACCCTTATCACCCCCAAACTAGTGGCCAAGTGGAGGTGTCTAATAAGCGGATCAAACAAATCTTGAAAAGCTGTAATCCCAACGTAGGATTGGTCCCTTAGGCTCATTGATGCCTTGTGGGCTCATCGTCTGCATTCAAGACTGACCTTGGCGTCTCCCTACCGTTGGTGTATGGGAAAGCTTGTCACTTACCGAGTTGAGTTGGAGCATAAGGCCTTTTGGGCCATCAAAAGCTTAACTTTGATTTGTCGATCGGGAATTCATTGTAGGCTCCAACTATCGAGTTGGAGGAACTTAGGAATGATGCCTATGAAAGTTCTAGGATTTACAAGGAAAAGACCAAAGCTTTCCATGATAAGCACATTCTGCAAATCTTTTGGAATTGGTGATAAGGTTTTATTGTACAACTCTCGATTGCATCTTTTCACGGTAAGCTTAGATCCGATGGGATGGCCCATTTATTGTCCATAATGTATATCTCCATGGGGCTGTGAAGATTTTGAATCCAGGAACAAGGGTAATTTCGAAGGTTAATGGTCAGCGTTTGAAACCATTCCTCGAGTTTCCTAATACTAGTAGTGAAGAGGTCATGGATCTCCATGAACCTCTTTACACTGATGACTAATTTTTAATCAAGTATGATCCCCTTGCATTGTCTTTGCTTTTAATTTTTTTCCATGCATTGAGGACATTGCATGACTTAAGTGTGGGGGAGGGAAACCAGTTTTTGATTTTTTTCACTTTATTTTGTTTGTTTTTCTTTTTATTTTTGAGCTTGCTAAGGATGGAGTCCTACTTTGGCTTTTGGGTAATGATCAGACCATTCGGTTGCTTAATGTATGAAAATAAAAGTTTTGATTAAGGTACCCATTTTGAACGTATAAAAAACCCTGTTGAGAAGAAAGAAACAAGCATGTGTCTTGAGATGGGACTTTCTTTTGAAAAATAAGAGACCCCTGTTTTATGGTGATGGACCATATGTAAGTCTGTGGGTTCCTTGTACTTTTGATTTGGAGTTGAGACCTTCTTTTTAATTTGGCATGGGTTGACAAATGCACAATTTTAAATGAAATGTGAAATGTGGTATAAATAAGAATAAGAGTTGATTCCCTTGGAACTAGGCAGGGCATTGCGCCTCGAGGAGCGTGGTGTCTTGATCGAAATTCCTTGGGAGGAAACCTCTGAGTAACTCTAGCATCACCTTTGTGGACATATGCAAAAAGGGCTACATAATAACTTGGGTGTCAGTGTTTGCTCCACCATGTCATTCGGGCCAAAAGTAGTGGAGTAGAATAGAGTTTATTATTCAAAAAAAAAAATGCAAATGTCATTATTGCTTGGTAACATGTTTGGTCAAAAATACTCCCGCTTAGTCATTGGTTCCTATTTCTTCACAAGTGGTTTTGCCTTAAGATAAGGATGTTTTGGAAGAGCGAGGTGAGTTCCAAATTAAGAAATATGCTAGTGCTCGGAATTGATAAAGGGTAATAAAAGTTCAAGTGTGGGGTCCTTGTAAGAGAAATTATCTTTGCTCAGGATTGGTATGAGCCTTACCTTTAGCGAAAGTTGGGATTTGTTTATTCGAATTTTGGGTGTATATTCACTGCAAACACCCACGAGACACAACTCGTCCACTAGGGGTGACCTAGGGGTTTAAAGGCTTGTTGCACATGCTAAGTGCAACCGTGATTCTGAAAGTGAGTTAGGTTTTTTTGTTTTATTATTTTCTTTTTGTTTTGCTCGAGGACTAGCAAAGTCTAAGTGTGGGAATTGATGAGCACATTTATGTGTGAAATCTAGGGTAGTAAAATATGCATTTTACATATTTAGAATGGAGCTACCTGGGTTTTACTCTCTTTTTTCGGGTTTATATTTTCAAGGCTTTAAGGACTATCGGCGCTATATCTTCAATTTTACGTAAAGAGGTCATATTTCTTTTCATAGTTACGAAGAGGGCGAATTGACCAAGATGGGCGTGTTCAATTAAAATACACATTCGTTTGGTCACCGTACAAATGATTATTCTTTTGGGTTAGAAAAGAATAATGGATCGAAGCAGGCCGAGATGCGAAAGGCCCGTTTGCAATTGTTCAAGTCAGGAATATTCAAATGCCAACAAGGATCGATGGACCACATCCTTAAGTGATTGAAGATTTGTTTTGGTAACAACAACTACCTAGTGTAGTTGGTGAGCTATGGTGTAAAATTCCCTTGCTCACCAAGAGGTCTCAAGTTCGAGTCTCATGGTTGTTTTTTTTAGAGAACTTGTTGAAGATTTCCTGCTTTTCATTCACTTAAAGCACTAAGGGCATGGAGGGGATTTCCACATCAAATTAGAAGCAAGGAAAATCGTGGAAGCAAGAAGAAAAAAAAAAGGAAAGGACAATCGTGGAAGCAGAAGAGAAGAAAAAAAAGGAAAGAGAAAAAAGGGAGAAATAAAGATTGTCCAAATCTTCTCTCTCCTCCACATCATCACCAAGATTGTCCAAATCCATAAAGGAAGAAAAAATGCGTCCCTAGGAGAGAAAAGAAGAAAAAAAAAGGAAGAAAATAAGCAAAAAAAATTTTAGGAAACTTATTTCTCTCTTCTCTCTCATACCTTAGCACTTTTGGTCTCAAAAGATCTCCAGATCAATTGTGGGTTTCTCTCTTTTAGGAAGAGAAAATTGTTACCCTACTCCCAATTCCTATAAATACAACTCATGTAAGAGGAGGAGACAATTCATTCTTCTTCTAGTTTTTTTTAGTTGCTCTCTCTTTCTCTTGCTCTCTCTTTAGTTCAGTTCTTCTCTATTTTGCTTTAATAACTTTTGTAATAGTTTTTTGATGTCAATTAATGCAAGCACTCTTTTATTCTTATTGACCTTTTTATGTTTATGATTTATGCAATTGAGTTGTAATTTTTTAAGTTATAGTTCTAGGCTTAGATCTGGGTGACAAGATCACGGAGTGGAGCAATTTTTTCAAGTTCAAGCATTGATTCAAGTAAGTAGGCTCCTTGGTAGTCTTCTCTCCCCTCTCATTCCCTCTTGACTACCTTTTCTTTCTTAATTTAGGATTTTTATTTTCGATCGTTACATTATTCTATTCCTTTCCAGGTTCATGCTAGTGTATGTGTTGGCTTTGCCCTCTAGCCATAGAACCATCAAATTTTTTCTTTTATTTTAATTGTCTCCCTTTCCAAAGCCAAGTAGAGTAACTTGTAGAGTGACTCTCAGTCAAGTAGGGAAGCTCATATTATGATCATCCTCATAAGTAGAAACCTCTTGTGAGTCTCTCTAGCTTTATCCCTTTCTTTTACTTTATTTTTATTTGATATTTTTTTCCTTTATTTATTTATTTATTTTTTAATTCGTGGGTTGTTTATTTTCAGTTATTTATTTATTTAATTTTAATTGCGTGGCTTGCGTCTTTAAATTCTTAGATGACGAATGGTTAGGGCGTTATTTTAGAACGGTAATTAGAATTAGATCACAACCATTAATCGATTCACTTCGCATTATTAAAGAAATAAAAAATAAAGTGGTATCTCTCACGTGTTCTAGTAGCTATCTTGATCAAATCGCTTGCGTTACATTTTAAATCTCAAACATTAATCAACCACTTTGTGGCGGACAATCAAACATAGAGAAAATTTGAAGAGATAAGAAAATCAAACAAAATTTATACAGTTTTCTTTAGTATTCTTATTTATCCAACCAAACATTGCTTAAGTTCTCGCTAGGGATTGTGTGGATTAGGTGCACAGTCTCAGGTTCGATTTTCCATTTGTGCATATAATTTAAGTGGAGATCATGGCGGTAGATTGCTGTGTTAGTCTCCCCGACCATACAAGATCCAGATCCGGACTCTCCATTGACTAGCCCCACATCTTGTCCACTACCCTCTTCCTTATACATATTTCATTGAATTATCAATACCCAAATGACTATTCTCCCTATCTGGTCCTACCTTAAAAGAATTATGCATGATTCAAATTTGATTTTATATCCCAACAACCTTTTGTACGCTCAATTCTGCACCTTTGGTTCTAGCAGTTAGTCCCAAATTTGAATTTTGCTACTCATGATGTACCCGTACTGCCTTTGTTTTTTGTTCGGACTTCGGATCCTCTCTCCATGTGGGGCGGTGGGAGTGGGACCTCCACAGGACCACGGCCCATATCTTCGGAGTCATGGACTCTGCGCTTTCTTGCGTTGACGTAATTTTCATAAAATTTCAAATTAATTAAAATGTTTACTAAAAAAATTATAAATTATTATTGGGTTTACAATTCTTTGGGTTTACAATTCTTAGTCGTTATTATGACAAGTGAAGAAGATTGCTTCACTATAAGTTTCTTTTTTTTCCCATATTTTGTATTCATGTTGTTGAATTTACTGAGGGTAGAAATATAATTCTAAAATATATGGAGTGACACACAACTTCGTTCTTAGATTGTTGCTCTCAAAAGGAAGATTTAGGCTGCGTTTGGTAATGTTTCTGGAGTTTTTCGTTCTATGGGAATGAACAATAGAATAAAGTGTTTAGTGCCTTTATGGTGTGTTTCTTTTTCATTCTTTTTAACAAAAAAATAAAATTACGGAATGACAAAAGGTAGGTAGTTCTGTCATTCCAGTTTCGTTCCAACAAAAAAACAAAAATTGACACAGAAGCTGAAATTTTCATTTTTGACACGAAACATCGTTTCTGGAAACAAAAACATTACTAAATGCAGTCTAAGCCAAAGTATTATGAGGAGGAAATTAAACATGTTAAAAATCTAGAGGAAACACCTGAGTTGAAACAAAAAGATAAGGAACTCCGTTGGGAAGACACTCAAATCATTGTTTTACCTAGAGAAAGGGGCATTGTATTAGATTTGCTCTTTACTTTCTTCGCTTATCCGATTGGAAAATCTGACGAATAGAGTATAAGCTCCTTATTGCTTCTTTTGGGTTGAGCTAATTTTCATTCTCTAGTTTCATATTTTGATCATTTTTTGTTCTTTTTATCTGATGGGGCCTAGTACCTCTTGGTGGTATCTTGCCTTGTAAATTTATTTTCCTTCTATTTTAATATATTTTTTGTTCATCCATAGAATATTTGAGCTCTCTCTCTCTCTCTCTCTCTCTCTCTCTCTCTCTCTCTCTCTCTCTCTCTATTTTAAAAATTTTTTGTTCAATCAGATGGTTTTTGGATGGGATACACAATGTGAAACAGAAACACCCTGTGATGTAAAAACTCATATCTAGGACTTCTTCACTCTTATTGCCTCTCGGTGATGATATGTTTTTTTCCTCTCATTCAGAGAAAAAGATTTTCTCCAACACTAACGTTCCTCCAACTATTCATCTAAGGGTTGGGAGAGTGTTGACACACATCCCCAGGTGTTGACATATGTTGATATGTGTGTCCCAAGCCTTGGATGCTCGTTATAGGCCCAAGTCGTTGGAGAGGAGTTGGATCCCCCATCCAGTCCTCTGCCAATTTCTATCCAAAAAAAAAAAATTATCAAAAAAAGAATAGACTTAAATAAAATGGGCAATGTTTGTCACTGGGTAAATATATGTTCATTATTGTAGTTGTCCTTGGTCTCTTCTTTTACAAGAAGTTTTACCATTCTTACTCTCCATGATTTTCTTAACCTAACCTTCATTATAAAAAAAAAAAAAAAAGTACCCCAATATCCCATTTTAATATAACATCTCTACTTGTCAGTCTAGACTACTATCTAAATCAACCTCTTCCATTCTTCTCCATCACATTGCTCAACCTTTTCCATCAATAAGTTTGGATCAGGTCCTGACTCTCGTATGGTGCTTGATTCACATTTGAATGGATTTGTTGTAAAAAGAAAGAGAATGAATGGATTCTAAGTGTGGATCAAGCACTATTCGAGATCTAGATCCAGACTCCCCATTGACTAGCCCCACATCTTGTCCACTACCCTCTTCCTTTTACATATTTCATTGAATTATCAATACCCAAATGACTATTCTCCCTATCTGGTCCTACCTTAATAGAATCATGCATGATTCAAATTTGATTTTATATCTCAACCACCTTTTGTACGCTCAATTCTGCACCTTTGGTTCTAGCAGTTAGTCCCAAATTTGAATTTTGCTACTCATGATGTACCCGTACCGCCTTTGTTTTTTGTTCGGACTTCGGATCCTCTCTCCATGTGGGGCGGTGGGAGTGGGACCTCCACAGGACCACAGCCCATCTCTTCGGAGTCACGGACTCTGCGCTTTCTTGCGTTGACGCAATTTTCATAAAATTTCAAATTAATTAAAATGTTTACTAAAAAATTTATAAATTATTATTGGGTTTACAATTCTTAGTCGTTATTATAACAAGTGAAGAAGATTGCTTCACTATAAGTTTCTTTTTTTTCCCATATTTTGTATTCATGTTGTTGAATTTACTGAGGGTGGAAATATAATTCTAAAAGTATAAATAGTTGCTAGCCATGCACCAGCTTATCAATAGTTATCTCAGGAAGAACATCCCAAAGTATATGTACAAATAGCTTAATGTAGTACCTTATATTCATAGTTTCTTTTCCTTTAATACTAATAATAATAATATTAATAAAAAAGAAAAGGGAGAAGACTGGTAAGTCATAAAATAAGTTTTCCTAATACCCATATACTACCCCACAATGGATGGATATTTTATGAGTAATTGAAGAAAATTTAATATAGACCCCTTTTAAATAAGTATTAATGGCTCAGCCTGAAGCCAAAACCGAAGAACAAAATAGGGAGTGAAGCCACACTTCATATGATACCTTCATTCATTAACCTTACTTCATGGTACGGGTGCATCATGAACTGCAAAAATAAAGTATGGGCTAACTAGTATGGAAGGAGCAGAATTGAGCGTACAAAATATACTTGGAACTTAGAAGTGATCCTCCTGCCAAAATTGATGGATTCAAAATTCAAAATCAAATTTTGAATCACGAATCTGATGAGTAGAACGAGATCAGATAGAAGAATAATTTGGGTATTGCCAATGCCATGAAAATATGTTTAAAGGAAGATGTGGTGGGGCTACAGTCGGTGGAAAAGTTTGATCAGAGCAGGTGAAGAAATTATGGATGAGGTTGATTTGGGTAGAAATTTAGATTTTTTTAAGCTAAAGTTCATATAAGAAAAAAGAAAAGAAAGGAGTATGACCTGGAAACCGAAAGTTTTAGATATACATACAGCGGGAGGGGGTGAAAATTCAGAATTACTCTTTCACCTTTGGCATGGCCATCAACAGGGAAGGAGACCCACTACTTTACCAAAGTAAAATTATATAAAACAAAATCTAGCTCTTCTTTCAACATCCACCCTAACTACATTCAGATTGAATCAAGATAGGAAGAGATGGAGATGTAACAGAAGATCCTCATCTAGCAGCTTGTTTTGCTAAAAATCAACAATCGAATTCACTTTTCTGTAGCAATGAGTCAACTTCCACTGAATACCCTCTAAGAAAAAATATAAATATCTCCATTCTTGAATAACACATGAAGCATCCACATGGTTTCATCACATTCTGATCAGCTTTTGGACCCTATTCTTTGTACAAAACTCATCCACAGGGTACCTGATCCAAATTATATTAAAATAATAATAATAATAATAATAATAATAATAATAATAATAATAATAATAATAATAATAATAGTAATAACTTAACGAGTAAGAATTCTTAATCTAATCGGATATTCTAATGTACAAGAATTTATATAGTATAAATAAAAGAAACACATATATATGATATAACACATATGGAGCATCCAAAATTATGGCACCACTTGGATTAACCCTCAAAAACCTTGATCTAACTGTACAAGTCAACCTGTTATCCATTGGATCCGAATCAAAATAAAGAATTTAAATGAATTAGAATTCCTGGTTTCATCTAATATTCAAAGATAGAACAATTTCTATGGTAATTAAGTCCCTTATGACCAACAAGATTTGTACATAACAATTTTTTTCATCTGTAAAAGGAATCTGACTAGCTCCACTGGATACAGATAAGAAAAAAATCAAGTGAGTTTGAATTCTTAAACCGACTGGACTAAAGAGGTTAGGTGCTGGAGTGCATTCTAGTTGTCACCGTTTGAGCTCCAAGCTTCCCCACCACACCCCCCACCCCCCCCCCAAAAAAAAAAAAACACAATTCCAATTTTAGTCTGAAGGTATTGACATCCCCACTTTACCATATTTTTTTTTTATTTTTTTATTTTATTTTGGAATAACGCTATTATTATTATTATTATTATTTTAATGTTCTATGGAGAGCACTGGCAGCATAGCCTTACCTTACACCCGCAGAATAAGGCTATGCTGCATGTCACTTTAATAGGTTATAGATAAAAAAAAAAAAAGTAATTTTGATATTTAAAAAGAACAGGGGAGAAAGAGATGTAAAAATCCAAAAGCATGGGACTATCAGAAAAAATGCAAAAAGTAAGAAAATTTTAGTAAATATAGGCCAACTGTAGGGGAGTGCTAGTAAATTCCTCTTTATTTATTTATTTTTTCTTCTGTTTTCTTCTTCCCGTTTGTAAATGAGAAGAATGTTAACTTTTCATCCACCATGGGTGGTATGGTGGACGAACTATCAATTAAGGCACTCACACCCATCAATGAAAGAATTCCTAATTTTTCATGGGTGAAACGAAATTGCCTCCTTGTGAATAATGGCTTGACTATAAAGGGCTATGCCTACCACTACACGGCAATGTCGGTTACTTTAACATTTCTCTGTCTTTCCTTACCTACGATGACTTGACTAAAAATGGCTATATCCAATATATCCAGTTGAGCTAACTAGAAAACTGTCATTTCTTAGGACTTTCGCATTCATATGTTATTTTGGAAGATAAAGGGTCCCATCGTTCAACCACCGACGAAAGAAAACTGTCTTTTTTTTTTTTTTTTTGAATTAGAAGAAGGTGGAGTAACATCTCTGCCAAGCAAATTTTCCAATTGTTCTTAAGAACATCTTTCCTTTATGTCTTTTTCTTGTGAAGAACATTTTTGTATGTCCCTTTGCTTTTCTAATGAAAGCATCAAGTTTGTACTAAGGTCAAATATTTTGCCCAATTATATGTTTTAATTTTAATTGAACATTTAATACAATATGGAGATTAGGCACTCCTTCCTCCTTGTAGCATCTCTTCCATTGTTCCTCTAATAATATCGAATCGAATCGGCATAGATTCATAACTTTAACAGAACAAAAATCAATAGTCTCTGGAGCAGGAAATTGAAATGCTCCGTTTGGTTTTAAAGGGGATTTCATCAAAAAAAAAAAAAAAGTTTTAAAGGGGATTTAAAGAAAAGGATAATGAAATTTTTAATCTTGAAAAAAAAAATCATAATCATTACCATGTAACTATATCATTAACTTCAAATCATTCCATATTTGATTATTAAATTTCACCTACTTTGCATCGAATTGCTTGATATTTAAGCATTCCTGATTTCTAAGATTTATAAGGGAAATGTATGCCATCCTAAGAAGTATCTTTAATTACAAAGCATGCCTTGATTTGTAGGATCATGATCCCAGCCATTAAACGATGATGCCGGCCCTCTAGTTTCTTAGGGTATGAGCTCAACATGGGTTTTCCTTTGTTTGATTGCTTTGACCTGTGCATCAAACGTTATGATCCAATCGTAAACCAACAATTCCAATTAGGCAGTTTTGGATTGGATACAAAATGCGAGAGATTAACCACCCTGTGCAGTAAAATCTTGAGATAAAATTGTAAAAATATAATCCAGGTGAAAACTCGTTAGTTTTTGTAGGCTGAGTTGAAAACACCATCGGATGTCATTGTTTAATGTGGTCCTTCTATAGGTTGATAGGGAGAGAAAGAGACACTGTAATGTAGGAAGGAAAAAAATAGAGTGCGGCTTTGATTTTTATTTAGTTATTTATTCTTTATTTTGTCATTATCCCCAATATTTTCTTATGGTCAAGTGTTTCCTTTTTTTTTCATGAGAGATCCCTACATTCAAACACATGGTTACGCCACAAATGGCCCACAAAGAAGAAGGATCCTCGAACAAAATGAGAGGGACCTAACCAACTTCTACGAGAGACATAATTGATCGCATTGATCTTGATAGCTATGTTACCTATGGAGTTTAAAGGGTTCGTTAATTATTTTTAGGAAAAAAGAATACTTGGGGATAGAATTCAATCCCTTCTAACCATATAAAATGGGTGAAATGACCACCTACCATCCCAATTGGATGCTTTTACATGTTTTCATTGACCCCACACTAATGTGTGAAATAACCTAGAGGGGGGGTGAATAGGCTATACTAGTGAAATTTTAACTCTTTTCGATGTATAGAACACAAGTGTGATTGTAATTTAAAACAATGCGGAATAAATAAAATAGGCACAATCACACAACACAAGATTTATAGTGGTTCAACTCAATCCGAGTCTAGTCCACTCCCTACAAGAATCCTCTTGTAAGGTATTCCACTAGTTCTCCTTTCGATGCAGATGGGTAGGGAAGAAAACCTTTACAATCTTTTCACGGATAAGAGTATCCTTACAAATCTCCTTTTCGAGAGAGAGCGCCTTCACAATCTCTTTTAGAGGTAGAGAGAGACCTTTCTCTTTTTAGGATAAGAGTATCCTTACAATCCTAAAATACAGTCTAGAATTGTAAATAAAAGCAGAAAATAAATAAATAGTGGAATAAGAGGAATACCTCAAGTATGGTGCAAATGAGAGTGAATAATAAATGATGAGTGATGCACCTTATGTAAAGTCCTCTTACAGCTTTGACTTGCACAAGAGAGAGTAGAGGACTTTGATTAAGCTGAAACCTCTTCTTTGGGATTTGTGTAAGAATAACTCAAGTGGAATAAACTTCTCTAATGCTTGCAATAATGCTCTTCAAGCTCTTTCTTAATCAATAATTAATTAAGAGTGATTAGGGTATTTATAGCTGAACTTAGTGAAGCATTTTAGGTAGGAATCAAGCTCTAACGGACATAATCAGGTATACTGGTCGACGCCATTAGTAGCCGGATCGACGCTAAACTTCGTTGTAGGCAAAAAATAGCCGTTGAGTACTTCGAGGCAGGCACGGTCGGCCGGACTTTCATCCGGTCGACCGCCTATGGTCTCGACAGGTCCGTCGACGGAGATTCCAGTCGGTCGACCGCCTATGGTCTCGGTTGGTTCGGTCGACCGGGGCTTCCGCCGGTCGACCGCCAACATGACATGCTCGTCATCTTGACCAGATCACCGTGTTTTAACTATAACTTTTGGTCCGACCTTGGATTGATTTGAGATCAGTTGTGTTGGACTCACAACTCAATTTCCTACAACTTCTATGAAGGTTTCGTCTCCGATACTAACTTTAAGATTCCCTAAATACCCTTGAGTTAGGTTCTTGTGTGTTCCACACCACTTAGAAATTTTCCATACCTACTCAAGCATGCTCTATGGTCATTCTAATATGATGCAATGCACATGCATGAGGTGAGTGCATATAAGTATGTGGAAATTACAAATTACATTAAAATAACTAATCTATCCTAGTGGTCTTCTTCTTCACTTGAATCTTCCATTCTTTAGCCCTTCATCTTCTTTCCTTCTTGTTTGTTGTTTCATGTCTTTATTCGACCTTTGATCTTCTAAGGATTTCTTCAAGCTAATCACACTTTAACAATCAAGTTAAAGATGTATGTTTGTTTGTTAACACCAAAACATGGCAAGGAGTGTGGACATGTTTCCCAACAATCTCCCCCTTTTTGGTGATGACAAACAAACATAGACAATGAAACCAAATACAAGAAATAATTTGACTATCTCTGTGTAAAGATCAATAGATAATGAAATGCAGAGCCAGAAAGTAAACAAGGATAGATAAAGTCATTTCCATAAACAGTTTAAAGATAATACTATCATTGTCATTATCATTCTGATACCAATTGTCATTGTCAGAAGTTATCTTCTCCCCCTTTTGTCAACAGCAAAAAGGTAATCAAACCGAAAAAAAATACTCCCCCTGAGTATGTGCCACATAAAAATAACATAAGTTCAACTTTCCATAAAAGTATATAATAAAAGGCGACTGAAACAAACATAAAATTTGCAAGAAGAAAACATAAGTTCTAATCTGCTGCATCCTCATCCTCCATGTCCGTCTCGTCATTGTCTTCTGCGTCATCCTCAGCGTCCTCTTCATTGTGGAGGAGCTTGAGAATCTCATTCTGCTTTCTTTCTATTTTTGCCAACTGAGCAAGGATAATATTTCTAACTTTCTGAAGATCAGCAACAGTTGCATAGGCTGAGGTCTCATCCTTGCTGTTGTTGTGGTAATTGGGTCAGGATAGCCTTTTTTGGGGTGTGTGGATCTTTGGGAAGAAGATGCATCTTCGAATGGTGGAAATATTGATCTCTTGGGGAAAGGGATCAAATGATTCACCAGAAAAATCTACTTGAAAGTGGTCCATGATTTGGCAAATCATCCGTCCATAGGGTAGATTTCCTTTTAGATCTTTCACCATGGGTAATCATTGTTTTGAGCGGGATGTAAGGAAGGTTGATGGGTACACTTTGGCAAACACAGTAGGTAAGATAGGCATGAAATGGGAGACTTCATCTCGATGACCACTCTTTGGGAGAATGTTGTAAGAGATGATAAGATTGATAATCCTCCTATATCCGTAAGTTCTTTAGCCTTAATTTTGTGTGTATTAGCATATTCCTTCATAATGCTAGAATACACAATCAACATCCATGAATTGTTCTATGTAGGTCTTGGATTGGTAGTACTTGAGGTCCCCTACCACGAAATATCTAGGATTTCTCCTAAAATTAGGATGTCGAGGTCTATTGGAGCGCCCTTAACATAGGAATGGACCATAAGGTGTCACCTTCACGAGAGAAGGTAAGATTGCAAAAGAACATTTTGACTAAATGGGGATAACAATGGGAGTCAAGTTTGAGAATGTTACCCCATCCCAAAGCATCAAAAAGTTCTTTGATGTCATACTGGATAAAGAGTCGGTATTGATGGTCCTACCTTGCTCTATGTTGCAGAGATGTAGAGATCCCATGATTCTTGAGCAATGGTGGAGGAGAACCATGGATCTTTGTCGATGGCCTTCCTTTTTTCCTTTATGAGCCACGGTTTTCTTACCTCTATTTGGGCGATGAGAGTCCATGATGATTAGAGGGGTAAGAGAGAAAGAGATGCAAGGGTAGGAATGAATCTCAAGATGAATGAAGTTCTAGGTTAGGGTTTTGGGAGATGAATAGTCGAAATAGGGTTTTAGACCAAATAGGATTCCAAAGTTGTGAACAAAATGGGTTAAAAGTTGATTTTAAAGAGTTAAGAATCGAATTTTAGTGCGATACGAGTATATTGTGGCGGTCGGTATCCTTCGTTAGAGGCGGTCACGGAAGTCCTTGGCGGTCGAGTAAAACCATTCGATCGATGGCGGTCGACCGGTATCTGAGGCGGTCGGCGGTTGATTCAAAACAAACTTTATTCTTTGTGGAAAGGATTTTTCAAGTCCCGGGCTTTTGGAAAGAATTTTAAAAAAATGTTTATTTAACCAAAGGGTTACAAATGCCAAGTTCCTTCCTTAGAAACTAAACGCTCTTCACCAAGAGGTTTAGTAAATATATTTTGAGTTGTTTATCGGTTTCAATGAATTCTAGAGAGACATCACCATTTTGAATGGTGTCTCGTAGAAAGTGGTGTCGAATATCAATGTGCTTTGCCCTTGAGTGTAGAATGGGATTTTACTCAAGTTTATGGCGCTGTGTTATCGCACATGATTGGGCAAGATTAAACGCACTCAAAGTCTGGAGTTTTCTTCATCCAAAGTTTGAGCACAACATCTACCGGTGCAACATATTCACTTGGTAGATAAACAGCGGAGTTTTGTTTCTTGCTAAACCAAGAGACAAGGCAAGAGCAAGAAAGTGACAAGTACCATGGTACTTTTTCATCAATGTGGCAACTTCTTGAAATCAGCATCTGAAAAGTGACCAAGTCAAGGGGTTGGTTTTGGGGTACCATAACCCAACATCACAAGTGCTTTTCAGATATTTAAAGATTCTTTTCGCAGTGAAGTGTGATTTCTTGGGATCGCTTGAAACCGAGCACATGCACACACTCTGTACATGATGTCAGTCTACTTTGCTTTAGATATAGAAGGCTTCCAATCATGCCTCTATATCTAGTTACATCCTCGAAGGTCCATTCTCATCCTTGGTTAGTTTCAAGGATGAGCTCATCGAGTGTCTGAAGATTTTTATTTGTTAATGTCAAATTTCTTTAGCAGCTCCTTGGTGTACTTGCTTTGATTTATGAAAATTCCATTATCAGTCTGTTTTATTTGAAGTCCAAGGAAGAAATTTAACTCTCCCATCATGCTCATTTCAAATTCATTGCTCATTTTGTTACTGAATTCAGTACACTTTCTCTCATTGGTTGAGCCAAAAATTATATCATCTACATAGATTTGAACAATGAGTATGTCATTCTTCAGGTTCTTCACAAACAGGGTTGTGTCAATCCTCCCCCTTGAGAAGCCACTTTCTATCAAGAAAGTGCTTAATCTCTCATACCAAGCTCTAGGGGCTTGTTTGAGTCCATATAGAGCTTTCTCAAGTTTATAGACATGGTTTGGAAACTTAGGGTCTTCAAAGCCGGGAGGTTGAGCTACATATACCTCTTCTTGAATGTATCCATTCAGGAAGGCACTTTTGACATCCATTTGATATAGTTTAAAGTTCTTATGGCATGCAAAAGCTAGTAACATTCTAATGGACTCCAACCTTGCTCTTTGGGGCATAGGTTTCATCATAGTCTATTCCCTCTTCTTTGGGTTTTACCCTTTGGCAACTAATCTTGCTTTATTTCTCACTATGTTCCCATCTTCATCCAGTTTATTACGAAAGACCCACTTAGCACCTATGATGGTGTGGTGGTGTCTAGGGACAAGTTCCCATACCTTGCTTCTTTCAAACGGTGAAGCTCCTCTTGCATAGCTATAATCCAATCACTGTCTTTTAGTGCTTCCTCTATGTTTTTGGGTTCGATCCTTGAGATAAATGCAGTGTGATTGCATACCTCCCGGGTTTTAGATCTAGTCTGGATTTCTCCATCTAGATCTCCTATGATGTTTTCTAGGGGATGATTCCTATGAGGGTGACTTCCTTAGGTAGTGTTTGATTTTTCTATGGTAGCATCATTTGAATCGTTAAGAGAAATATCATTAGTTTTGTTTTTAAGTTCATCAATAATATCATCATCATCAGCAAGAGATTTATTTAAATCGTTAGGTAAAGATTCATCAAATCTTACATTCATAGATTCCTCAACCATTAAGGATTTTTTATTAAAAATTCTATATGCCCTACTGTTGAGTGAGTATCCTAAGAATATCCCTTCATCAGATTTTGCATCAAATTTTCCAAGATGGTTTTTGGTGTTTAGGATGAAGCACTTACATCCAAATACTCTAAAGTAGTTTACTCTTGGTATTTTACCAAAATATAGTTCATAAGGTGTTTTAGAAAGCAAGGTCTAAGGATTATTCATTTAGTACATAACATCTTTGTATTCTGACTTCACCCAAAAGTACTTAGGCAAGGTGTATTCATTAAGCATAGTCCTTGCGGTCTCTTGTAATGACCTGTTTTCCTTTCAACTACTCCATTTGATTGAGGTGTTCTAGGAGCGGAGAAGTTATGGTCAATACCATACTTGTTGCAATATAAGTCAAATTTACTTATATTGTCAAATTCTCCTCCATGGTCACTCCTAACAGAGGTTATAGTATACCCTTTACGATTTTGCAATTTGTTACATAGAGTTGCAAATTCATCAAAGGCATCATTTTATTTTTGGAAAAACAGTCCAAGTGTACCTAGAGTAGTCATCAACAATTACAAAGGTGTAATTTTACCACTCATACTAGAAATGTTGATAGGTCCAAATAAGTCTAGATGAAGTAGTTCTAATGGTCTAGAGGAAGAGACAATATTCTTGATTTGTGGAAACTTTGGTTTGTTTGCCTTTTGCAGGCATCACAAAAGCTATCTTTTCATACTTGATTTTAGGGAGGTTTCTCACAAGATCATTGGATGCTATGGTTTGAATCACTTGACATTTATATGTCCAAGTCTTCTATGCCATAATGAAGATTCACTATGGTTAGAAACCAAGCATGCATTTAAGGAACTTACTTCATCAAGTATACAAACATAAATATTGTTTTTTCCCAGATCCTTTTAGTATTAGATTACCATTTGTATCTTTAATACAACAGTGGGAGACATTGAATTCTACTTTGTATCAATACTACATAATTGACTTACACTTAGGAGATTGTAGTTCAAATTTTTCACAAAGTAAACATTCGAGATTGAAATACCTCCAAGTTTTATTTTTCCAATACCAGCAATCTTTCCTTTTTGTCATCTCCAAAGGAGACCCATCCTCCATCATAGTCTCGTAAGCTTGAGAATAGGTTCTTGTTGGACGTCATGTGTTTGGAGCATCCTTGTCGATGACCCATTCAGCTTCCACCTTATTCTTCAAGCAAACCTATAACAGAAATTTAATCGTACATTGGTCCCCATAATCTCATGGGTCCACCATTGTTAGTGTCAAACTTCCCGACTGGAACCCAAATGGTTTTGTACTTTTTAGGATTTTGGTTCTGCCTTTGGATTGGCCTTAGGTTTCTTTGAGTCCTTTGAATTTCATAAGATCCATTTGATCTTGGAGTATAGTATCTATAGAGTCCTTGGTTTTGGTATTTCCCTTGTGGTCTATAAGTCTTACTAGGATAATTCTTGTATCCTTGGAATTGCCTTTGGGGCCTCTCAATAGAGTATTCTCTATGAGGTTGGGTTTTCTATACGGGCATAGGTCTAGAGTTTTCTTGAGGCCTATATTGCCTTCTTAGGGTGTGTAGTAGTAGGCATGGTTTACTCTTGATCTCTCGTTTGAGAGTTGGGCTTTTCTTGAGGTGACACTTGTTTTATGGAATGTCTGACTTTTACAAAAACCACATTTAATGTAGGAGGTGGATGGTTGGTTTCTTTGGTCACCCTTCTTGGATTTCTATATGGATTTTGTCCATTGTAACCAGATCCTTCTCTTTCATTTGGACTCTTCCTTTGAGAACCTAGAAGTTGTCAAGGTTCTTTTGCCCGGTAAAGGTGCAAGGGTGGAGTTCAACTTAAAGTTTTCTTCCTCCAGTTCACTTACCTTTGAGGTTAGTGCCTCCACTCTCTTATTTAGTGTTTCAACCTCCTTTTCAAGTTTACTTTTATCGACTCTAATTTTATACTTTCTTCATACAAGGCCTCGAAGGCTTCTTGAAGTTCCTCATTAGAGTCCCTTATTAAAAGTTCAGTTGAATTTCACATACCTCTTGTTCTTCATCTCCGATGGCCATCAAGGGAGGTTGGTGACTTCTTCTCCAAATTCACTTTTCTCTTCATCACTTGAGTCCCATGTAGCTGCATAGGCCTTTCTTTTTGATTTATTTGGGCATTCGGTTCTGAAATGTCAGCTTTCTGCACTCAAAACACACTATGTCTTTAGTAGGAATTTCCTTGGGTTTAATTTTTGTTTTACCTTTTCCCCATAGGATTTGTCACCGTAGGATTTATTCTTGTGTTGGAATCTTCCTTCTTTGAGGAATTTGTTGAATTTCCTCGTGATGAGTGAAATTTCCTTTTCCATGTCGAATTCTTCATCTTCTTCATCATCACTTACTTCTTGATAGGTTGAGTTGATTTTAGCGCTATGGTTCTCCTTTTCTCGAATTTGGTTTGTCGGCATTCAGCTCTACTTCATGCGTTTGGAGAGATCCAAGCAAGTAGTCCAAGGAGATTTTCGTCAAATCTTTGGCTTCTTGATTCTGTTTTCTTGGGTCTCCAAGCTGCAGTAAGGCTCTTAAGATTTTCGACTTTCTCGGCGTTAGTATAAGTCTTGCCTAAACCTTTAAGATTATTCACAATGTCGTAAATCTAGTGAACATAGAAGTTATTGACTCATCTTCTTTCATAGAGAATGACTCGTAATCGAGAGACAAGTTGATCTACCTTCCTTTCTTTTACCTCTGTGTACCTTCATGTGTGACAAGAAGCATATCCCAAATTTCTTTAGCCGTGTCACATGCAATGACTCGGTTGAACTCTTGTTCATTGAGGGCACATTGAAGGAATGTAATGGCACGGAAGTTGTCTTGGATGAGGGTGATGTCTTGGTGTCCATTCTCCTTCATCCTTAGGTCTGTCTTTCCATCAACTATCTTGGTGATAGTGTATGGTCCATTCTCTATGGCTCTCCATACAAGAATGTTGTGACCACACACAAAATTCTTGAATCTGCACTTCCGAAAGAAAAGTTTTCTCCATTAAAAAGCAGGGGTCTCGAGGCGTTCATGCCTTACGGTGGTCCTTGGAATGTGGTCATGGTCTTTGACTCACTTTAAGACAACTTAGTCTTATATATTGAGCTCCGCTCGATACCAATTGACATAACCTAGAGGGGGGGTGAATAGGTTATACTAGTGAAATTTTAACTCTTTTCGATGTATAGAACACAAGTGTGATTGTAATTTAAAACAATGCGGAATAAATAAAATAGGCACAATCACACAACACAAGATTTATAGTGGTTCGACTCAATCCAAGTCTAGTCCACTCCCTACAAGAATCCTCTTGTAAGGTATTCCACTAGTTCTCCCCTTTTGATCAGAGGTAGGAAGAAAACCTTTACAATCTTTTTTACGGATAAGAGTATCCTTACAAATCTCCTTTTCGAGAGAGAGCCTTCACAATCTCTTTTAGAGGTAGAGAGAGACCTTTCTCTTTTTAGGATAAGAGTATCCTTACAATCCTAAGTACAGTCTAGAATTGTAAATAAAAACAGAAAATAAATAAATAGTGGAATAAGAGGAATACCTCAAGTATGGTGCAAATGAGAGTGAATAATAAATGATGAGTGATGCACCTTATGTAAAGTCCTCTCTTACAGCTTTGACTTGCACAAGAGAGAGTAGAGGACTTTGATTAAGATTGAAGCCTCTTCTTTGGGATTTGTGTAACAGAATAACTCAAGTGGAATAAACTTCTCTAATGCTTGCAATAATGCTCTTCAAGCTCTTTCTTAATCAATAATTAATTAAGAGTGATTAGGGTATTTATAGCTGAACTTAGTGAAGCATTTTAGGTAGGGAATCAAGCTCTAACGGACATATTCTGGGTATACCGGTCGACCGCCATTAGTAGCGTCGACGCTAAAAGCCTTGTAGGCAAAAAATAGCCGTTGGAGTACTTCCAGACAGGCACCGGTCGACCGGGACTTTCATCCGGTCGACCGCCTATGGTCTCGGACAGGTCCGGTCGACCGGAGATTCCAGTCGGTCGACCGCCTATGGTCTCGGTTGGTTCCGGTCGACCGGGGCTTCCAGCCGGTCGACCGCCAACATGACATGCTCTGTCATACTGACCAGTCACCAGTGTTTTGACTATAACTTTTTGGTCCGACCTTGGATTGATTTGAGATCAGTTGTGTTGGACTCACAACTCAATTTCCTACAACTTCTATGAAGGTTTCAGTCTCCTGATACTAACTTTAAGATTCCCTAAATACCCTTGAGTTAGGTTCTTGTGTTTCCACACCACTTAGAAATTTTCCATACCTACTCAAGCATGCTCTATGGTCATTCTAATATGATGCAATGCACATGCATGAGGTGAGTGCATATAAGTATGTGGAAATTACAAATTACATTAAAAATAACTAATCTATCCTAGTGGTCTTCTTCTTCACTTGAATCTTCCATTCTTTAGCCCTTCATCTTCTTTCCTTCTTGTTTGCTGTTTCATGTCTTTATTCGACCTTTGATCTTCTAAGGATTTCTTCAAGCTAATCACACTTTAACAATCAAGTTAAAGATGTATGTTTGTTTGTTAACACCAAAACATGGCAAGGAGTGTGGACATGTTTCCCAACAATGTGAAAGCCATACAATCATGGCATATAAAATGATTACTATCCCAATTGGATGCTTTTACATGTTTTTATTGACCCCACACTGATGTGCAAGCCATACAATCATGGCATATAAAATGATGTTTCATAATTTGTTCTTACTCCTAGAAAGATTCCAAAAGATGTTATCACGTTAACATTTGAGTCCCAAATAACTCTATCAGCCTCCGCTCTCCCAGGGATTGAGTTTCTTGTCTAGCTGCAGAGCCTACACTAGCACCTCTCTCTCTCTCTCTCTCTCTCTCTCTCAAAATAGGGGAAGATATTTCGTTTAATAGGAGCGAAGAGAGACACAGGGAAGCACTAGCATAACATATGCAGCCCTACATTGTTCTTTTTCCCGAAAAGAAAAGTAGAAGTCCACATATAGACCTCGGTATTAGATTTGGTTTATTTTTACATTTCTTTGAGGTTTCAGAATGCCTCCTCCATTGATGGCAATGCCGAAGGTGGAGAGGTGTCCTGATAATGCTAATTTTTTAATGGTTTGGTCTAGGAATATCTAGACAAACTCTTTATACCATTCTTTTCTCTCCTTTTTTTTTCTTCATTATTAATATATACTTTGTTTAACTTTAGCAAGAAAAAAAGAAAAAAGAGTCCATAGTGAAAAATCAGCTCGGCCAAATTCTTAATACCAAAAATGAAAATGTGGAATCCGACAGTGAAAAATCACTTGGATGGCCCAACCCATCAGGGTTCGGTTCAGTTTTTCTTCATCTAGAGTGCACATTTGGTTCAGTTTTATCCTCCAAAGTCGACCATCAGATAAAGTTTTGGTCATAATGAAGCCTTTTTTGACAATGGTGCACTCTTTTATGGGAGAGGGTTGGGCATGCCACCAGTTTTTTTGTAGATACGGTTCAACTAATGGGAGGGTGAGGATGCAAGGGCATGAGAGTCATTTCCAAAGGGTAGGGAGAGAGAGCTATTGACAGCTCTGCAATGTGCCTTGCTTTTCCCCTTTACAAGAAATACAAGCTTTTTTTTTTTTTTTTTTGCGCTAAATATCAGCAAAATGATAATATTAAAATAAGGGTAAAGGCTGGGCATGCTAGCGTTGTGCCCAGCACTATGTTAGTTTTTCTTCCCCTTTCGAAAATCTCACTTCTGTCCTTCCATCCCAACTATCCTAGGAACCAACGGCAGACCCAAGTTCCTCCTTTAAAATTATATACAAAGATGTATAGAGATAAATCTGGGCATACCTAAACCAGAATGAGGAATACAAAAACTTGAACTCCACCTTCCACATAACCATCATCAGAGCTGAAGGCACTACAAGTTTTTACTACACAAAACAAAGCAAACTGAAAAAAAAAAAATCCCAAAAAATAAGAACAAAATATCAAGCTTCAAAACGGAAACGAAGTCTTCCCTCAAAATCCCAAATTAGATCTAAATTTAATCAATATTTGGATTCTAGTAAGTAAAGTGATGGCAAACCTCCAAGATGAGAATATCAAAATGATCATTGTGATTTTCTGCTCATAAGCAAAATGAAAATATATTTTATTGATTTTCATGCAATCAGAGAGAGAGAGAGAGAGAGAGAGAGAGAGAGAGAGAGAGAGATCACATGGTATTCAACAAAAAAGAAAGAAAAAAGCAGCACACATGGCAATGATTGGCTGGTCATGATGCCAATTCCAAAATAGAACATACAATTAACAACTTATTTATGGAAACTATTTTTTCTTCAATTGGTGCGAGGTCACCACTTGTGATTCCTTAACTAGAACATGTGCAGATTCAGACATCTAGTTCGATTGCGTACTATGATTGTTAGCCTGCTGAAACACAATTCTGCGACCTTCGACTGTGATCTTCGTATGTCCTTTCATCTCATTGGTTTGGTTTCTATTCTGATCAGCTACCTGAAACGCTGCTGTGGGTTTCTCCGCCATTATCTAATCCCTCAACTCCAAAATACGGGTTGAAATCGTCTGCAATTCCGATCTCGTACAATTCCATGCAATACCACCTTCAGGCGGTGACACGTGTATTGATACCATACAATGGTCAGATCTGGTACAACTAATAAAACATTAAATCGGTGAAGAGGCATTTAAATCGGATCGGGACCATTGTATTGGTATCAATAACGTGTCACCCGAAGGTGGTATTGCACGGAATTGTACGAGATCGGAATTGCAGACGATTTTTTTCCCCAAAATACAGATGTTTGGATTGATGGCATTGAGATTACTCCTCACTGCACTACCATTTATAGACCACCAGAACTATATAGTATCTATGATAAGGAGAAAATAACCTTGCTTGTTGGCGCACTTACATTTCTGGATAGGGGTGTCAATCGGCCGATCCAGCTCGGTTTTGGTCGGGCTTGAGTCGGTTTCGGTGTGGGAAAGTTAAAATCGAAACCGAACCAATAAGGAAATTCTGGTTTCGGTTTGGCTTCGATTTCGGTGCGGTTTGGTTTCGGCTTGTCTTCGGTTTCTTACATTGATTTGTAACCGGGTTGGTTTTGGTTTTTGGTTTAGTTTGGATTCGACTTTCCATACAAATGTATACAAAACTATGCAAATTTTGATTTTTTTAATGAATTTTAGAGTGTTTCGGTTTCTTACCGGTTTGATTTCAGTTTCGGTCTGGGTTTTGAGCCGGTTTCGATTTGGTTTTGGATTCATCCAGTTTTCGGTGTGGTTCGGTTTGATTTTGGGGTTGCAATACTTCAAACCGAACCAATAAGGCTTTGGTTCGGTTCAGTCCGTGTTATTATCGGTTTGATCCAACTGGTTTTACCGATTCGATTTAGGAATTGACACCCCTACTTGACATAGTAAGATGATAAAAATGTATTACCCGAGTGCAGCGTTCTCTTACCCTTGTGAAAATAGAAACATATGTGATGGACAAGACACACAAGAAAATGTAATAAGTGGGAGACCGTGGGAGAAATTATGCCTCATAGGTATAATTTTTTTTATGATGTTCTGTGCTTACGTGCGCAGTTACCTCAGCGATACCAAAAGTCAAAAATAAACAGCAATGCACAATAAAAACAAATGGTAAATAGTAACTTCACGCGTTCTTCCACGTGACTACTTCACGCGTTCTGACAAATTAAAGGAAAAACTTCCACCTAACTATGCCACGCGGTCTTACAAATAATTGTACCCCATAGTATGGAAATTAAAAGAAAACTGCCACTTAACTATGTCACGCGTTCTTTCAAATAATTGTACCCTATGGTATGGAAATTAAAGACATATTAAAGAAGACTTCTTCTTGAGTAGCAAATTAAAGGGAAAGCTTCCACTTAACCATGTCACACGTTCTTACAAATAATTTTACACCATAGTATGAAAATTAAGAAGATATTAAAGAAGACTTCTTCGTGACTACTAAATTAAAGGGGAAAGCTATTGGAAGAAAATTATTATCAACGTTTGCATCAGTATCTCTATCATCATCAATAGCAAAAGGGATATGACAAAAATAATGTGGAAATTCAAATTATATCGTCACGATCTCTACTTAAATCGTAAATGTATAGATGGAGAATTGAACTTGGGACCGTGTATTTATCCACACAATCCCCAATTCATCCTAACCATCTGAGTAACCTACGGATGGGCCTACTTGTGCAAGAAATATCCAAAGATAATTCATGGGAAAATATGACGCTGTCATCTAGGAGTTTTTATTTTTTTATTTTTTTATTTTTTAGGATTATCTGAAAATAACACCTGTAACCATTTCATTAAGATTGCTTTGTTTGTGTTAATGCTCCCATGTGTCTATATCTCTTCTCTATTCTTATGAATGACATGTTTACCCTTCATTGTGGATGAGAGAGATAGATATAAGGAACATTGGTGTAGACAGCTCCCCTGGACCGAGAGCACCTTCCTCTATTAATTATGGAAGAAGTAAGCTACCTAGTTACATGGCTACTGTACCAGCACCTAGGCTAGTGCGATTGTGGGAGTACGTGCACAAGCATTCAATTAAAAATTAAAACTGAATTATGCTTAGTCACGTGGAAACTTGCCTCTTTTTTTCCTTTTCTTTTTCTTTTTCTTTTTTTGGTAGAAATAAACTTCTTTGATTGATGTGGGAAGATGATCCGAACTCCGAATTCAAAAGGCAGCTGCATCATGAGGTGCTTAGATCAAAATTGGGGCTAACTAGTACAAACGTTTGACAAGTGTCGAGATGCATGTCCCAGCTGTTAGATGCTCGTTAGAGGTCCAAGTTGTTGGAGAGGAGCTGGATCCCTCATCCAGTCCTTTGACAATTTCTACCCGAAAAAAAAAAACACTTTATCGAAAAAAGAATAGACTTGAATAAAATGGGCAATGTTTGTAACCGGATTAAATTAAATATGTTCATTATTGTAGTTGTCGGTTCTTTTGATTTGCACACCTGCACTTTGGCTCAATGATTTGCAATGCTTAGTGGAATACCTACCTAAGAATTGGTCACTTGATCAACTCCTTTCAAATAAATCGATGCTTGTTTTGAAGTTATATCTAGAAAACAAAAGTGCTCATAAGCTAATAAATGGGAATTAATTAAAAAAATAAACATTCCATTTTCAATTTGATCCACACGTCACAGTATCAGTATCCAATGACAGTACTAACTATGGATAGTTTTTACTTTTAATTGTCTATAAATAGAGGGGTTCTCTCAATGCCTTCAATCCAATCAAACTGTATTTTGGAGTTGAGGAATTAGATGATGGCGAAGAAACCCACAGCTACGTTTCAGTCAGCTGATAAGGCAAGCAAACAAAGCAACAAGATGACCGGAAATGCGAAAATCAGAGTCGAAGGAGAAAGCAGTGAGTTTCAGAAGGCTGATACTGGAAGTATTCAGCGGAACAACATGTCTGATTCTACAGAGGTTGTAGTTAAGGCGTCAAAAGTCCTTACCGCAAAAAAAAAAAAGGTCAAAAGTCCTTACCAAAAAAAAAAAAATTTAGGGATCAAAAGTTGATGCAAGCTCTGAAGCTATGGATGCAAGCTCGGAAGCTATGTCTGCAACATCCAACGAAATCATCGATGATCGGGTGGAAGACTGCTATTCAACAACGCAAAGGGTTGAATAATTATTTAAATTAAGGGTGAGGACAATGATTGTGGTAGGGTTACAAAGTAGTGGGTGAAATTTCTAAGAGTAAGGGAGTGCTTTGGAGAGAGTAGGGAGTGAAGGTTCCGAGGGCATTGAATTAATATCCTTTTTTTTCTGTAGTGAAAGGGATAAAGAGTCGTCACCTAGATTAAGGTTTAAGAACTTTATTAAATATTTGTGATTTCATTTGAATCGATCTAATCATAAGATTGAATTTGGATTAGGTTGCAGATCAGGGAATGTGTTAGGCATATTGGTCAACTTAGTTAAATTGATTTTATTATTTAATAAACATTTGCACCTATAACATGACCATATCACGGGAAAATTAGCTCCAAATCTAGTTGGAACTGATCCAATTCAAAAGAGAACCAACCATAATAGCCAAATTTGACATTTGATGTCCCATTAGAAATGTTTTTTTCGAGAGTATTTTTATCTATTATCTAACCAAGCCGATCTAAATCAAGATTGGATTGGTATCAGTCGAGGTCAATCCTATGACTGAATTTTCCGTATCTTAAAACATATTCCAATTAACTAAATTAAAAAATAATGCATATGGTTATAACCAAAGGGATGAAATGAGAAATTGTAACATTTTTTTTTTCTTGTCCATTGTCTTATTTTCAAAAATTATTTAAATTAAGGGTAGAAAAGGTATTCAAAATAATTTAAAAGTAATTTACAATTAGGGTCTCTTACGGTTATGTCATTTTTCTTGCAGTTTTTTAGAGGACTTACAAAAATATAGTATTTTATCCTCATTGAAACAAAAAACATGCTATATTAAAAGGACAAAAGTAAAGTCAATTTTATTTTTCACCTACTTTGATTACAACAAGATTTTCATTAGAAAAAGGTTTAGGGAGGTTTGTCCCATGAAACTACTGTTTCCTCCATCACGCAGTAGTTTCATCCAGTGATCTCGCGATAAAACGAGGCTTCCCTTACAAGTGGTGAAAAAGAATAATTAGTTAATTGTATGTTTCATGTGTGATCTTAGTTCATCCTTTCTTTTTTCTTTTCTTTGTTTTTTGCTAAACCTTAAAAATAAATGCTTTTCCTCTCTCTTCTCTCTCTCTCTCTCTCTCTCTCTCTCTCTCTCTCTCTCTCTGCATCAAAGTCTTTAATTACATGAAGGTCAGTGTTACATGGAAGAGATCACCTCGGCTTCGTTTGGGATGTTTTTCATTTTGTTTTGATTTGTTGCATACATTTGCCCTCCAGATCTTGTAATAGAAGGAGTCTTGTGCCTTTGGATTAATCTATTATCTAATTTTGAGAGAGAGAGAGAGGTAGCACACTATGCAGCTGGATAGGCAACTCAATCCATTTTATTTTTTGTTTTGTTTTTTTTTTATTAAAATTACAAGAAATGACCATGGTTAATGCTTACACGTATAAAAATACGGCCGATAGTGCTATTGCAACCACCTTATTTCGGTTTCTTGGCCAACTCAAAGGTTGGTGGGATTATGTCGACCAACGACCAAAAACTGAAATATTAATGGCCATCCAAAATACCTTGATGGTACTCCTCCTTGACGATGGAAGGCAACCTATAGAAGATCTTTTAATACCTCATTTTCAACATTGCAAATTATTTCTTAGGTAACCCTTCTCATCTCAAAGATCTAACAATTTGAACAATTGTCAAACCTTAGGTGTAAAAATTACACGACTTCAAAAGGCACAAAGACACCTTCTTAACCAAAGTCCTTACCAAACCTGATACTAACCTTCCTTGCTGGAAAGAGAAGTTTCTTACAGGTCTCCCAACCTTATTTTCTGAGAAAATCAAACAACGTCTTCGCAAAGAAAACGATGGGATTATTCCCTATGACCAAATGACTTACGGACAACTCATTAGCCTGATTCATGAAGAGGTTTAGCCCATGCACTAATATCGAGTTAAAGAAATAAATTAATAAGGAAAACAAATTTTATAAAAAGGAATTAGGAGGTTTTGTGAGTTATTTGGCTTTGCTCCTCTTAGACCAATCGACAAAACATAAACATAAACACAAATCTTCTCGCAAATATTACAAAGATTTTTATAAATCAAAGAAATATGTTTCCCACAAACCTTTCACAACTCCATAGTTTTACCAGAAACCTTCTTCAAAACCAAAATATAACAAATACAAGAAGCCTTTCAAGGCACCTAAAAATCAAAGAGATTCTAAACCAGATCAAACTTCCCAAGGATGTTTGGGGTGTGTAACGCCACATCGCCAAAATCTGTCGAGTATCAAAAACAATTAATTCTTTACAAATTTCTGAAAAAAAAAACAAATCTCAAATTTTTACCCTTCTCCAAGACACTTCTTCTTCATCTTCTGATGAACAAGATTATAAATTAAACTAAGTTTAACCTTCCGAGCATTCTATCTCCATCTCAACTGATAATGACAGATTTCAAGCCTGTGCTTATGATTCTTGTATTATTAGTCTAAGTTGTGAAGATGATGCTCCTAAATCGGTTCGCATGTTGCGAACCTCCCCTCAATCAAACATTTTTGAATACATTGATAATCTAACTGATCCAGAACACAAAAATGCGTGTCTTGAACACCTCAAACAAAATATTAAAAACCAAACCACTGTCCAACCTTATAATTTACAAAATATACTTTACAAATTTGATAAAATACAAATCTCAGCCCCTGACCATTCTACTCGAATCAAAACCCTCGAAACCACTACTGCAACTCTGCAGCATGAAATTAAGATCATCAAACAACAATTATCCCCTCTATCTCGACAAACACCTTCACCAAACCCTACAATACAAGAACCAATTCCAAATGAACCTTTTAAAATTCCTTTTGCTAATGGCACCCCTCCTCCAGGATTTGTCCTTAGCATTTCAAACCCAAGGGTATATTCATATTAATCTTGTTGTTCATGCTTCCTTCAAACTCTCTACCATTGCAATTGTTGACTCAGGTGCTCAACTTAATTGCATTAATGAAGGAGTCATTCCAACTCGTAATATGAACGTACTACCCAAAGACTAACTGCTGCCAATGGTGCTGGATTAAACATCCAGTATAAATTATCAAACACCCACATCTGCAATTAAGGACTTTGTCTTCCTCAGACTTTCCTTCTTGCCAAAGACCTTGACCAAACCATCATATTAGGGCAACCATTCCTTAATATGATTAAACCTTTTAAAATAATGCAAGATTCCATAACTACAAAATTCCAAGGACGAAAGGTTATCTTCCCATTCTTTCAAGCTCAAATCCCCATCCACCAAACCACATCCAAAGCTAAACAGTTAAATTTTCTCAAAACTGAGCTCCTCCATCAAAGAATTAAGGAACAAATAAACCATCCCAAAACTATTCATCAAATAAATCAACTCCGTTCTAAATTTGAGCACGATCTTTGCTCTGAGGTCCTCAATTCCTTCTGGCATCGGAAGGAACACATGGTTTTCCTTCCCCACGCCAAAGAATTTTCTGAACTCCAAATTTCGATCAAAGCACGGCCTGCTCAAATGAATCAAACACCACTTGAAACTTGCAAACAAGAAATCAATGACCTTTTAGCTAAAAGGATTATTCAGCCTAGCACCTCCCCCTTTGGAGTATCGGCCTTCTATGTCAACAAAGCCTCTGAAATCGAAAGAGGTACCCCAAGATTAGTTGTTATTACAAACCCTAAATGATGCCCTTCAATGGGTTAGATATCCAATCCCAAACAAAAGGACATTTTACAAAGAATATATCAAGCCAAAGTCTTTTCCAAATTGACATGAAATTGATTTTGGCAAATCCATTCATGAAAAAAACCATTATAAAACCGCCTTTACAACTCCCCTTTTACCTCAATGAATGCAATGTCATGCCATTTGGCCTCAATAATGCTCCCAGTGAATTTTAAAAATTATGAGCGACATCTTTAATTCCCATGGACAATTCACAATTGTCTACATTGATGACGTTTTAGTTTTTTCGATTCGTGGATCGACATTTCAAACATCTAAGAACTTTTATCAAATTATCAAATCTAATGGCCTTGTCCTTTCAAACGAAAATGGAATTTTTCCCAACAAAAGTTCATTTTCTTGGTCATTTGTTGAAAATGGTTCCTTAACCCCTATCGATCGTGCCATTTATTTTGGTAATAAATTTTCAGACCAAATTCTGAATAAAACCCAATTGCAAAGATTTCTTGGAAGCTTAAATTACGTTCGTGATTTTCTTCCGCAAATTAGTAAGATCGCTGAACCTTTGTATCTTGACTTAAGAAGAACCCAACCCCTTGGTCATCAAATCAAACGCGCCATCCAAACAATCAAAAAGTTGGTTAAGGAAATCCCTTGTCTATTTATTCTAAACCCTGAGGCTTTTAAAATAGTTGAAACCGACGCCTCCGACATTGGATATGGTGGAATTCTCAAACAGAAGCTCCAAAATGAAAATAAAGAACAACTTGTCCAGTTTACCTCCAGATTCGAATTTCACTAAAAGAACTATAGTACCATAAAAAAAGAAGTCCTTTCCATAGTTCTTTGCATACAAAAATTTCAAAATACATTACTAAATAAATCATTTTTAGTTCATGTTGATTGCAGTGCTGCTAAATTTGTTTTACAAAATGATGTCTCAAATTTAGCTTCAAAACAAATTTTTGCCCGATGGCAAGCTTTACTCTCAATTTTTGAATTTCAAATTGAATATATTAAAGGAGAATCCAATTCTGTCCCTGACTTCCTTACTCGTGAATTCCTACAGGGCCAGACTCCTCAAAAAAACCTCCTCAACATGGCTCCCCAAAAAGAGTCCATTTCTTCAGATTCCCTTTTTCGATCCAAATCTAGCTACGGCACTACTGCCGCTCCATCAAATCAAATTATCACCCATAGCCAATCCCAGTTGGCTTCAGTAAATCGGCCATATTCTCACGCCGTCATCCTTTCCTCGGTTGTCGGCCCACTTCAAACCACAAACAAGGCCACTTTTAACCTCCAAACAACCCAAGCCAAACCTCTCCAAACCGCCCAAGGATCCAAACTCAAAAGCCAATACCATGAGAAACCACTCAAAGAAGACATCTTCACTATTGAAGAAGTTCTTGAAAATTACATAGACACTCCCTCAAACATAGCACGACAAATCTTTTTCAGGGATGGCACTAGTATTCCCCAACGTTAGTAAAAACTCAAGAATTTTATGAATACATTCTTGTCGACACTGACTCTGTCAGGCTCAAACTAAATTTCGACAGGAATGATTCATCCTTGGTCACACACACAAATGTGACCATCTATAAAATCCTTAGCGTCAAAGAATGAAACAACCATCCCCTCACCTACAAAAACTTTTCAAACACCAATACCCCTCCTGGGTATCATTACTATGACTACCAGGAAGCTTGGTACAAAGCATTTTTATTTCAAAACAGGAACAACAGGCATTCCTAGTTCTTTTGTTTTGTCTACAAATTCAATAATCAAGTTTCCCTCTGGTTTCCTCGATGCTGGGATCAATATGGCCCCATGGTCAGCATCCTTCCACAATAAATATAGGAGTCCTTCCAAATATTCTGCAAACACACCCAATAGCAACCACACCAGCCTGATCTCCTTCGGTTCTTCCTCCACTGCCGCTTGGTATGGATCCTTTTTTGGGACTACGAGATCAGTGACTTCCAAACCCAGGACTGGATTGCCCCCGTCCTCTCACTTGTTTACCACGTCAAATGGTGAGACAATTGTGATGTCTTCAAATGTGAAAAATCGGCCCTCATCCAAAGCCTTACGGGTCTCAAACCAGTTCTGGCCCTTCCTGCCTCATCAAAGTCCAGCATCAAAAGTGAGAAGGAGACCCTTCTTGCCGTCTTCTGAACTCGGATCGACTCGAAGAAGAAGGTTCAAGTGATGGTGCTTATAGCCTTGGTTCCATCAAAGGTCAGGAAATGGCTCAAAACCCCAACAAAGATGATGAACCAGATGATGAGCCCTTCAGCTCTAAGGCATCATCATCTGGAAAATTCAAAACAGTAACCTCTCGTAAATCCCGTCGACTACCACAAAATCAAAGTCTTCGATCAAACACGATTTGGTCCTCAACGCGCTAGCGCGTTTTAAACTAGTCGACCGGTGATGTCGAAAACTCACCTAGTCAACTAACCACGGACGTCCTCATAGAGAAATGTAATGCCATCGTCCTCGGTTAAAGGACAGCAAAGCATACCGAGCTTAGCCAAATATAATACAAACTCCTTGATTAAACCAATGCAGAAAATAGTGTCTTAGACACATGGAATGCCATGGTGAGATCATTGAAGATTCCAAATCAAAGAACAAGATCAAAGATTCTATTTCAGCAACCAAGATTGAAGATTTCAAATCAAAGGACAAAATCAATCTCAACTTTCGGCACCGATAGTGCCCTCAAATAGTGTTCCAAATTCAAGTGCATAGTACTAAATGAAATGTAATTGTGTTCTTTATCTATAAAAGAGACACTCCCTGTCACACCCCGTTCTCACAGAGCGGCGTGGCCAGGTTAACACGGTTAACCCAAACTGCCGAGGATCATCGAATCATGATTCCACCACAGCATACACCCAACTAATATAAACTCATCAGATCAGCGGAAGACTAAGTTTTACCTGTGAAAAATCCCATAATACTTGATACCCGGATTGTGTTACAATAATTATATACATGTGGGCCCGAAGGCATGATATTTACACAATAAAAATAAAATTCAAATATCAAGTACATAAGGGAATCCACCAAAACAATCAGAGTACTACTCGGCTCGGTATCAAGGCTAGAGCTCACTTCGGCATCAAGGGTTGAGCCCATCGGCATCACATAGAAGAGCTCACTGGCCTCGAAGTGGAGCTCAAGATGGCCTCCAAAGTGGAGCTCAGCTCGGCCTCAGAACTGCTATCCCGCAGCACAACTCTCGCACGAGCAATCAATGCCGTGCTCTAACTCCTCGAGGGTCCACAGTCTTCATCAGAAACTGTATTGGACCCACCCTGCTCCTCGGATGTATGACCGCAAAATCATCTAAAAGGGGTGTACACGTGGGATGAGCTCACTAGCTCAAGAGTGGTAAGATGGACCACAGCAGTCCACACATCAAAACACATCATATGCACTACATGCTATGCTATACATTTTAAATCACATCCACCTAAGCAACATTACTAAGTCCTTGGTTTTAGTGCTACTACAACCACAGTGCGTGTATACTCTGGGTACGAGCGAACTCCCTCCGTGATCGCCCATAGGGCATTTGAGAAGGCCCACGTGAGTACTGGAAAAGTAAAGACAATGCCATCCACCGGCTCTCAATAGAAATGTAAATGACTAAAAATAAAGGTGCTGACTCCAGTAATTTAAAAGCAGTATGATTGGCCCTCTTGAATGTACCACCGGGGTTGCCGACTTCCTATATGACCCGTCGGGCGTTATGTCTAACCGCCACAGTGACCCGACACCTGTGACCACTGCTTCCCCCCAAATGATAACCCAACACCTTAACCCTTGTTGGGAAGGGTCGTAGCACGGGATGGTGAAAATCCTAATACCGCATGCTCCTATATGACAATAGTACGATTGCATAGTACCACCGTGTCCCATTCCACGGGCCACCAATGCACTCGTTTCCAAGCCGACTACGACATCTAGTCTATCAATGCATCATGCACCATGATGTCCACATCCAACATATAAACATCTCATTCAATTGGCATTTAGAAAGTAAACATAGCACATATGCATAACAATGTGAGGAATGACTAATCTACATAGCATATTCATGATGGCATGACTAGACTAGATATAATTAAATGAATGCCAAACAATGCCTTGAAACAAGGTCAAACGTCCTCTCCCCACTTACCTGTAGCGTACAAGGATTCCCGTTCCGTACGGGTGAGATCCGGTGCGAATCGGGTAGGATTTGGTGAACCTAACATAATTGAGCGGGGTTAGTACTTCACCATTTTAAGATCAAAATTAATGAAATCCGATGACAAAATCGTGTTTAGAACGTCAAAAGAAGGTCACACGTCCGATTTGGGTTCAATCGGACATAAGGATTACCTTCGGGGCCACACGGGTGGAGTCGAACAGTGGGCACTCGCCTGGTCCTCCCACCGTTGGGACCAGGTAGGGAGCCCACCGTTGGGCCAGGGGCCCTGCTAGGACCGGACAGTAGGATGGCCCGCCCGGTTGGGCCGCCAGTTGTGCCCGAAGGCCCCCGCCCTCTCGGTGGGTGCCCAGCGGGTAGGGCCCACGGTTGCACCCATCGGTCTTGGCGGAAAAACCCTGTTTCTTCCCAACTTCCTCCATTCTTTGGGGATTCAAATGGGGCTTTTCCCAACCCATTCTTCACACCTTCAAGGTCTTATAGGATGGTTCTAACCTAGATCTAGGTTAGATTCAAGGGATGGGAAACCATCTTACCTTCTTTGCTCAAGAACAACCTCAAACCCTCTAAATCACTTCAAACCCACAATGCTTCTTCCACCTTGTCAATATCTCTTCAAATCCTTCAAGATCAACACATAAATCATCTATTAAACCTTAGATTCATCATTTCAAAGGGGATTTACAAGATCTCAAGAAACCATACTCGATTCAAGGGTTTAAAGCTTGGGTATGGTGAATGTTCACAAAACCCAACTTTGCTTACCTCTAACTGTAGATCTAGAGTTGAAGATCACTCTTCTGGCGCCGAAATGGGAAGATCAAGCTTTGGCGCCGCTGAAACCCCTCTCTTCTTCCTCTTCCTTCTCTTCCCTTCTTCTTCCCTTTCTTTTCTCTCTCCTCTTTACTATCCTCACCAACGTACGGGTGTCATAAATGGAAAGAAAAGAAAATCTTAAAGCTATATATATAATTCCTAAATAAGTGAATAGTGCACATGGATGGGTCACTCAGGTGGGTGGGTGCACCCACCTGTCCGCCCACCTGAGGGCCAAAACTTGGGATTTTGACAGGGTTCGGGCCTCGGCGTGAACCCCACCCCTGACATACGATGTAGCATACGTATATACCTTAAAATACGGCTATAATACCTGCTTTATCCGTACATGGCCTTATGGTAGGTGCATATACACGGCTTGGGCACTCCCGTCTCTTCTGGCACTGGCTCGGACCTATCGGGCCAGCCGGTGTTTAAGGTCACCCTTGCCATCATAGCCCATAAGGAACCCGCTCTAACTCCCTGTGGTTCGTTTCCTGCATGGTTAAACCGAGTCAACCGCGAAATCAGACCGGGCTTAAGAAGTAGGTATTACATTACCCCCCCTTCTGAAAAATTTCGTCCTCAAAATTGCGTACCTGGTTGATAAAAAATGTGAGGGTACTTGGCTTGCATTTCATCCTCTACCTCCCAAGATGCCTCTTCAAGTGAGTGACCAGCCCATCGCACCTTTACATAGGAAATGGAGCGGTTCGAAGGGTTTTACCTTCCAGGTCCAAAATTTCAGGTCATGCATCAGATAGGTCATATCGCTTCTAGGTATCTGGTTCCACGGGTAGTACATGAGATGGATCATGCACGTATCTCTTCAAACATGGATACATGGAATACATTGTGAACATCCCCAAGTGAAGGTGGCGAGCAAGCATGTAGGCTCGAGCCAACCCGGGATAAGATCTCAAATGGTCCAATGTATCTTGGGCTTAACTTCCCTTCTGTGAAACCTTTGCAACCCTTTAGTAGGAGAGATCTTGAGAAATACCTTTTCTCTGGCTGAAATTCAATATCTTTTCGGGTGTCCGATAGCTCTTTGGCGGATGATGCTTTAATCCGTTCTCTAATAACGTCGACCTTGTCACAAGTCATTTGTATCATCTCGGTCTAACATTCGGCGTTCACCTACCTCATCCCAATACAACGGAGTTCACTTTCGCCATATAACGCCTCATATGGAGCCATCCCAATTATAGCTTAGTACTTGTTATATGCAAACTCCATAAGAGGTATATATTCTTCCCAATCGCCACTCATCTCCATTGTACATGCCACGAGCATGTCTTCTAATATCTGTATGGTTCGCTCATGACCATCCGTCATCGTGGGTAAAAGTCGTACTCAAATTTATTGTGATCCCAAGCCACGCTGTAAGCTTTTCCAAAATCTGGAAGTGAACCTTGGGTCCCTATCTAAAACAATGCTCACTGGCACTCCATGTAAGAGCACTATGTTGTCCATGTGTAGTTTTGCTAATTTGGCCATGGAGAACTTGGTCTTGATGGGAATGAAATGAGCAGTCTTGGTAAGCCGATCAACGATCACCCATATCTCGTCCATTCCCTTAAGTGTACTTGGTAGTCCGGTGATGAAGTCCATTGTAATCCTTTCCCACTTCCATTACAGTGCTGGGAGTGGTGAAGAAATACCATAAGGTCAATGCCTCTCGCTTTTACTTTCGGCGGTAAGACAAGTGCCACATACAAAGCTATGGTGACTTTCTTGTTTGGCCACCATAACTTTGTTTGAGGTCTTTGTACATCTTGGTACTTCCCGGGTGAAGTGAGTACTTCGAGCTATGTGCTTCTCGCACTATCTTGTCTTGTATATCCAAATCATCGGGTACACAAATCTCTCGAAACATCAATGCCCCATCACGGCTAAAGTAAAATTTGGGTAGTTCATTGTTTGATCTTGAACCTTAACTCGATCCGCTGAAATTCGGATCAAAGGTTGCTTCATTATCACCTCTTGCCTAATTGCGGATGCACTGTAGAGCTCAGATACTGATCAACCATTTAAGGTTTTTCGGTTGAGGTTCAAGCTCTAAGGTTGCCCCTTCATATAAGAGGGTTTCATCCATTAGCATTGCCTCTTGCAAATGGTGGGCTGATGCTAAGTATGAGAGCGACCGATCGTGTCTTCCGAGCTCAATGCATCGCCACTACATTAGCCTTGCGGGATGATCAGATATTACAGTCATAATCCTTCATGAGTTCAAGCCATCTCCTGTCTCATGTTCGAGATCATACGGGTGAAGAAGTATTTCGGGCTTTTGTGATCCTGTATATCTCCACTTCTCCCATACAAATAATGTCGCCAGATCTTAAGGGCAAAAATAGTATGCTAGTTCCAAGTCATGAGTGGGGTAGTTCTTCTCATACTCCTTTAGTTGTCGGGATGCATCGCTATTACCTTCGTGTTGTATGAGAACACAACCCAAACCAACTTTGGGCTTGTCGGTATAGGCATCATTCCACATTGCCTTGGAATAGTCAAGGGCCACCAACCTTTCTTTCAATTCGGGCTCTTCTCATTCCTCCTTGATCGAATTTCACACCCTTTTTAGTCAACTTGGTCATTGGTCTGAGATCCATCAAAATTCTCAATGAAGCGCCGGTAATATCCAGCCAAACCCAAGAAACTTCTAATTTCAGTAACATTCTTGGGGCTTTCCCATTCCACTATTGCTTTCACCTTATCAGGATCTACCTTGATTCCGGCCTTAGATACTATGTGCCCCAGGAATCCAACTTGTTCAAGCTTGAGTCGCACTTGCATACTGGCAAATATTTTTGCTCTCTCAACCTCTGTAACACCATTTTCAAGTGTTGAGTGTGCTCCTCTTGGTCTTGGAGTAGATCAAGATGTCGTCAATAAAAAAAATTACCCATTTATCGAGCACATCCTGAAATACTCGATTCATTAGATCCATGAATCTTGCCGCATGCATTGGTTAACCGAAAGATAACACTAGGAACTTATAGTAGCGATGTCGAGTCCTAAATGCTGTTTTGGGTATATCACGCTCTTTATCTTGAGCGATAATAGCGGACCAAGGTCTATCTTTGAAAATACTCGGCTCCGGCGATCAAATAAATCATCAATGCGTGGCAATGGATACGGTTCTTAATGGTTAACTTATTCAACTCGGTAATCTATGCACATCGCAAGCTGCCATCTTTCTTCTTGATAAACAACACTGGGGCCCCAAGGTGAAACATTGGGCGAATAAACCCTTTTCCACAGTTCGTAGCGCATCGCAACTCCTTCAATTCAGTTTGGTGCCATCGATGGAGCCTTAGATCTTGGAGCTGCCCGG
>CM040965.1:57319449-57348941 GCA_022985045.1 Macadamia tetraphylla | reverse complement strand
GCCATCTTTCTTCTTGATAAACAACACTGGGCCCCCAAGGTGAAACACTTGGGCTAATAAACCCTTTTCCAACACCCTCGAATCTGATCTCAACTCCTTCAATTCACCGGTGCCATCCAAGATGGAGCCTTAGATATCGGAGCTGCTCCAGAGTCAAATCTATGGCAAATTCCAACTTTTATCGGTGGTAAGTGCATCGATCATCCGGGAAAATGTCGGAAACTTTAACCACCTTTACCTCTTCTAGAGGTGTAATCCTTGCATCAACATCAAGTACCGATGCCAAGTAACCATGACATCCACTTTCTAGCAATTTTACCGCTTGAAGAGCAGAGACAAGGACCTTCCTCACTCTTTTCATTGGATATGCTCGGTATACCAATTCCTTCCCTTCATCATTTGTCACCCTAATCAGATTTTCCGCACACATCACACTAGCTCGATGAGCGGACAACCAGTCCATACCCAATATAACATCAAAATTCTTCATATTAAACTTAATGAGTTGTGCATCAAAGTTCTTTCCACTAATTTTCACTGGGCACGGCCCATACACTTCCTTCAACTGTGTAACTTTATCAGTAGGCATACTAACAATCATTCCATGATCTAGGATCCTGGGTGACATCCCAAATTTCTCTGCGAATCTCTTAGATACGAATGAATGAGTAGCTCCTGAATCGAATAAAACATAGGCTGGTATGCCTGATATCGGTAGGATACCTAGTATAACAATGTATATAATTTCAGCAGGTTATCAATATTAATCATAATGAATTTCTTAATTTAAAATGTACCGCCATTATCAGATCGCCTCATTTCCTCGCCGATAGAGCATACATCCTTCCTCATGTTGATTCCTCGAGGTAAGGGAGGTCGGTAGAGGTGACTGGAGGGCAAGGGTTGGTCTAGCCCGCTTTCGTGATAATGCCCATATGAATGGCGTTGAAGCAATGAATGAGACGCCGAATCGAGCGGGCCCTCTCGCACTTGACCTGCTGTGATGGAGGTCGAGGTGGCCTTGGAGCTGGTGCCACACTAGTGTTCGCTAAAAGAGGTGGAACCCAACCACCAACTGGTCTAGGAGGGTAGCCAGATGGCCTATAGGCTGCTATACATAGGCCCGAACTGCACGATCCATGGTATGCCTTGGAGGAGTTTCCCATATCCGGAATGGATTTGTTCTTTCCATACCCGTGGGTGAGGGACTGCTCACCCTTTTGCTTATCCTCTATGGTCTTGGCCTTCGCACAATCTGCTATATTCGTCAAATCCAAGACCTCAAGTAGACCCAATAGATGCTTTTAGGCCTTTTAGGAACCTCACCCCTTTTCTCTTCACTTCCTCATATGCCTTGGGGCAAAATGGAGCAAACTCTCAAATTGTTGTTGGTATTCAAGGACGCTCTTACCTCCTTGAGTTAAGGCCATGAACTCGGCTCCTTATGCGATCTCTCAAGTCATGAGGATAATGGTTGTCCAAGAACAACTCCTTGAATCTGCCCCAAGTGGGTTCTGGATGGGCCGCCAACAATATGGGCTTGGAGGCTTGCCACCAAGAATTTGCCTCTTTCTTGAGTTGCAACCCAAAGACAAATGAGTTTCGGCATCCGCACTCAAGCACCTCAAATATCTTCTAATTTGGATCCATTGGTCCGCTCCAGAGGATCACTCCCCACCTTAGAGAATATAGGTGGTAAGTTCCTCTGACGACTCCACTTCCCTTGACGTATTACTGCCGCCGGAAGTTAGGAGCATAAGGATAGTAGGAGTATGGAGGAGGCATCCCACACGAGAAAACCGAATGGTGGGATTGGAGTGTACTCCCACTTGTGGTCCTGCTCCTACCCTACAAAGCGGGTCTCGTGGAGTGAGTACCCGGGAGGTTGACCCGTTGAGAAAAGTTCAACTGCTGATCGGATAGCGCCATAAATGCTTGTTGTTGTCAAGCATTTGTTGCCGAAAAGCCTGCTAGACGGCCAATTATAGTAGCAACATCTCCCGGTGTGATAACCGGTGGAGGGTCCGGGAGTGTAGTCATAGGTGGGTCCCCATGTGCCCCACCCTGACCAAGGGTCTCTGGAGGTGGTGGAGGTGAGGTTTACCCCATAGAGCGAAACCCCCTGGGATTTTATGGTCGACCGACTAGACGAGGACCCCGCAAGGTACCTCGGGCATTACTACCGGATCTAGTACGTACCATCGTATCCCTGTACCTGAAACATATCACACACCATATTGGTTAAACACCCGAGAATTGATTTCGGCACACAAGTATATGCCATCACATAAGGTATTGTAGTGTATGATAGTCCACAATAAATCGTAACTTAATTTTCCAAGATACAGGGCCAATACCCCAACCGGTGTGTCAATGGTCCCACTTGACCATAACACATTAATCATAGGAATAATAATAATAATAATAATAATCAATGTAATCATGCTAGGAGGAGAGAAGGGGAAAAAAATTTTCAAAATCTCCCAATTTTCACAACCGTGGGTGCACTGCAGTAGGGCCCCGTCGAGCCCGCGGTCCTAGTGCCTCAAACCATGGTGGCCCCGGGACGGAAGGGGCCCGCGTCATACCCCCGGGTCCGCTCAGAAACACGAACAGGGCCCTGCTGCACCTGCTGCCTTGTCTCTTTCCCCAACTCCTTTCTCTTTCTTCCTCTCTTCCTTGGGCGATCTTGGAGGTCTCCTCGGCGCTTCTACTCGCAAGTCTACTCATCAACTCGGCGCTTTTGAGAAGGTTCAACTCTCCCTCCTTCAAGTAAGTTTTCCTTCTCCTCTTTTTCAGAATTTCCACTTGGGGTAGAATGCATGTGTAAACTTTACTTTAGGTTTTCTTTCCATATTTCTTTCCATAGAATAGCATTTCCATATGATTGTGATGTTTCTACTGTGGTCGTTGTAGTTTATTAGGATTTTATCTCCTCATTTGGAGAAAACCCCAAATCGTGCCCTAGGTTCCCAAATTTGGGGATTTCTTAAATTTTTGATCTTTTTCTCCAATTGATGGTTCCTTTGTGATGCACTACACTTGCTTTATGATTAGCATGCTATAACATTCATGAGTTGTCCATTATACTTGGAATCCCCATGTATTTCCATGAAAATCCCTCTTTTTGTATTGGGTTCCTTGATTTTCATCCCATACTTGTATCTATGGACTTCCCCAGCCTATTTGGGTATGTTTTTGTGCTTTCATGATCCCGCTACCATGGAATTTCGTTCTAGACCTAAGGTTTCAAGCTTTTTACTCCATTGTGAATGAGTTTGCGCATTGCAATTGAATCCTCCCATGTCATCCTTGCTGTTATTTTACTGTTTTAGCATGTTTCCCCTTTGTCGCTTACCGTGCATCATGTCCATTAGCTCCCTATCATTTCTAGCTTGTCGCCGTTCCCATTTTTGCGAGTATTTGGTTTTTTTTGGGCTCCCCTTTTTTAATGCTGTTGTCATTTTCCTTTCTGTACTCACCCTATTTTCTTTTCTTCTTGCCAGGATGTCATCTCGCACCGGCAAAGGACCATCTTCCTCTAGCGTACGACGCAAGACCACCGCTACTAAGCGGAAGAGTGCGGAGACCAACTCTTCAGCCCCTCGCACATGGAGACCCAGACCTGCTCGGTCTGACCCTACCGACTATGATGACGAGCACTTCCTTAGTGCAGAGGCAGCATCCAACTGGCCTATCTTCCTGAAGAGGTCAGTGATGATGGAGAAGACCGTGGTAGTCGATGACTTCCACAAGGCTCGGCTTCAAGAGAGGTTCTCAGCATTGGGTTGGGATTCTATCCTTCATGTGGACCGACCCTGCTACGAGTAGCTAGTCCGCCAGTTCTACTGCAACTTGGAGGTGTCGATCCAGACGGGAGTTCACCATTAGCGCTTGGTGAAGGGGTAGACATCCACTGACGGTGGGTACTTTTGGCCAAGATCCTGGCATATCACCACGGACACCGATACTACAGCCCTCCGGAGTAAGCCTCGGGACCGTTCATGAGCTCGCGACGCCGACTTCATCTACGAGACCATCTCGGGGCAGAAATCGCCCGAGTCCGAGACATCCTTCTACCCCGAGGTTCGCCTATTTGCCCGTTGGTCCGGGCTTCAACCTGCCCCTGAGAGGAGGTCATCGGAACCAGGTGGGTTTCATGGCGGCCTTCATCGCTTTCTGCATCTACACAGCCACAGAGGGAGGTGGCGAGCACTTGTGCCTTCCGTACATCATTCTCAGGACGGTGGAGCACCACACTTCCCACCCTGAGGATGGAGGATTCCCCTATGGCAGGATCCTCACCGGGATCTTCGAGTTCTTCGGGGTGGACCTGAGCGGCGAGGAGGGGAAGACTCCGGCTGATAGGTTTGACCGGAGTAACCTCCTGAGGATGGGTCTCCACACCCTCATGGATTCACCTCCGAGATCAGGAGCTCAGAGATAGGGGTAGGAGGGCTGCCCCTATAGAGGATGTCCTCATGGAGGAGGAGTCCAGCGAGGAGGATGAGGACTACGTTCCTCAGGACGAGGAGGAGGATCTGGTGGGTGGTGGCATCCCTGAGGAGGCGCCTCAGGAGTCGAGAGGTCCCGGTCCTAGTTCTTCCAGAGCTCCAGCCTCACCACATAGAGCCCCACCACGGGAGTGGTGCCACGACCGAGGGCATGTTGTCCTCCATGCGGGCCTTGCAGGATGGCCAAGTTCAGCTACTGAGACGGCTGAACGAGAGTGCCTCCAGGGAGGAACGCATCCTGGAGAGGCAGGCCACCTTGGAGGATTCCTTTCTCAGGCTGGGTCAGGACTTGGACACCACGGCCAACGCTATCTCAGCAGATTTTGGCCGGCTTCGGAGGGAGGTACGACTGGTGAACGCGAGGTTTGACTATTACGATCACCGCCTTAACGTCAACTCTAAGCCTCCGGCGAACGTGGTGATCATCGATGATGACGACGATGACCAATGAGGGCTTGGCTCGCCCACACCAGCTGTTTATCCATTTTCTTTTTTTTTTTTTTTTGTAAACCTTATTGTATACTTCATTTATTCTCATTCCTTGTATTTGTACTGTAACTGGAATCATCTGTGGAATAATATATTTTGATAGTGATCATTTTGTGGTGGAATCAGATGTTGAACACTTGTGTAGTTTAATTGTGTATTTGCTACTTTTGATCATTGTTATTTCATATTATCTGTTGTTTATCAGGTGTTTGTGTATAAAATTTTTGGAAATCCCAATTTACGCCGTTATGCTGTCTAAATTTCGTCAAATTAGTACGCGATAGGTTATATCACCAACCTAATTACCTTTTATCTATACTCACGCATGCCATGAATGCAACATATAATGCAACCCTTTTTTAATACTCCATTCTTTCTTTGGCTTTTAACTCCTTAAAGCTTTTATATTAACCCAACCCCATTTCCCTATTATAGAGTCTACGGGATTCTAATGGTATGCTGTGAGTGAAGCAGAGCATCACGCTCTGATACCACCGCTTGTCACACCCGTTTCACGAACCGGCTGACCGTTAACACCGTTAACCCAAACCGCCAGATCATCGACATGATTCCACCACAAAGATACACCCAACTAATATAAACTCATCAGATCAGCGGAAGACTAAGTTTTACCTGTGAAAAATCCCATAATACTTGATACTCGGATTGTGATACAATAATTATATACATGTGGGCCCGAAGGCATGATATTTACACAATAAAAATAAAATTCAAATATCAAATACATAAGGAATCCACAAAACAATCGAGTACACTGCTCGGTATCAAGGCTAGAGCTCATTTCGGCATCAAGGGTTGAGCCCACCTCGGCATCACATAAAAGAGCTCAGCTTGGCCTCAGAAGTGGAGCTCAGCATGGCCTCCAAAGTGGAGCTTAGCTCGGCCTCAGAACTGCTGTCCCGCAGCACAACTCTCGCACGAGCAATCAGTGACGTGCTCGAACTCCTCAGGGGTCCACCAGTCCTCATCAGGAAACTCGACTATGGGACCCACCCTGTGCTCCTTAGATGTATGACCTGCAAAATCATCTAAAAAGGGGTGTACACGTGGGATGAGCTCACTAGCTCAGTAAGTGGTAAGATGGACCACACAGCAGTCCACACATCAAAACACATCATATGCACTACATGCCATGCTATACATTTTAAATCACATCCACCTAAGTAACATTACTAAGTCCTTGGTTTTAATGCTACTACAACCACAAGGCACGATACTCCGCACGAGCGCGAACTCCCTCCCGCGACCGCCCATAGGGTGTGGAGAAGGCCCACCGTGAGTACTCGGAAAAGTAAAGACAATGCCGCCCACCGCTCTCAACAGAAATGTAAATGATCGAAAATAAAGGTGCCGACTCAGAATTTAAAAGCAAGACGATTGGCCCTCTTGAATGTACCACCGGGTTGCCATCGTCTACATGACCCGTCAGGCTATGTTCTAACCGCCACAAGGACCGACACCCACGACCACTTCTTCCCCAAATGATAACCCAACACCTTAACCCCGTTAGGAAGGGTTGTAGCACGGATGGTGAAAATCCTAATACCGCATGCTCCTATATGACAATAGTACGACAGATAGTGCCACCGTGTCCCATTCCACGGGCCACCAATGCACTCGTTTCCAAGCCGACTACGGCATCTAGTCTATCAATGCATCATGCACCATGATGTCCACATCCAACATACAAACATCTCATTCAATTGGTATTTAGAAAGTAAACATAGCACATATGCATAACAATGTGAGGAATGACTAATCTACATAGCATATTCATGATGGCATGACTAGACTAGATATAATTAAATGAATGCCAAACAATGCCTTAAAACAAGGTCAAACGTCCTCTCCCCACTTACCTATAGCGTACAAGGATTCCCGTTCGGTACGGGTGAGATCCGGTGCGAATCGGGTAGGATTTGGTGAACCTAACATAATTGAGCGGGTTAGTACTTCACCATTTTAGGATCAAAATTAATGAAACCATGACAAAATCATGTTTAGAACGTCAAAGAAGGTCACACGTCCGATTTGGGTTCAATCGGACATAAGGATTACCTTCGGCCACACGGTGGGTCGACGTAAGGGGCCTGCCCACGGTCCTACCCACCGGTTGGGACCGGGTAGGGGCCCGCCGTAGGGCCCACGGGTTCCACTCCCGTTAGGCAGGGCCCTTGCTAGGACCGACGGGTGGATGGCTCACCGGTTGGCTCCGGCTGGGCCCGCCCGTGTGCCCGAGGCCCCCTCCTCTCGTGGGTGCCCACAAAGGGTAGGTGCCCACCGGTTGCACCCACTGGTCTTGGGAAAAACTCTTCTTCCCAACTTCCTCCATTCTTTGGGGATTCAAATGGGGCTTTTTCCAACCCATTCTTCACACCTTCAAGGTCTTATAGGATGGTTCTAACCTAGATCTAGGTTAGATTCAAAGGATGGGAAACCATCTTACCTTCTTTGCTCAAGAACAACCTCAAACCCTCTAAATCACTTCAAACCCACAATGCTTCTTCCACCTTGTCAATATCTCTTCAAATCCTTCAAGATCAACACATAAATCATCTATTAAACCTTAGATTCATCATTTCAAAGGGGATTTACAAGATCTCAAGAAACCATACTCGAATCAAGGGTTTAAAGCTTGGGTATGGTGAATGTTCACAAAACCCAACTTTGCTTACCTCTAACTGTAGATCTAGAGTTGAAGATCACTCTTCCGGCGCCGGAATGGGAAGATCAAGCTCAGCGCCATAAACCCCCTCTCTTCTTCCTCTTCCTTCTCTTCCTTCTTCTCCCCTTTCTTTTCTCTCCTCTTTACCATCCTCACCAACGACGGGTGTCATAAATGGAAAGAAAATAAAATCTTAAAGCTATATATATAATTCCTAAATAAGTGAATAGTGCACATGGATGGGTCACTCAGGTGGGTGGGTGCACCCACCTGTCCGCCCACCTGAGGGCCAAAACTTGGGATTTTGACAGGGTTCGGCCTCGGCCCGAACCCCACCCCTGGCATACGATGTAGCATACATATATACCTTAAAATATGGCTATAATACCTGCTTTATCCGACATGGCCTTATGGTAGGTGCATGTACACGCTTGGCACTCCTGCTTTTCTGCATGCTCGGCCCTGCCGGGCCAGCCGGTGTTTAAGGTCACCTTGCCATCATAGCCCATAAGGAACCCGCCTAACTCCCTCGTTCGGTTCCTCGCACGGTTAAACCGAAATCAACCGCTAAATCGACGGGCTTAAGAGTAGATTACATCTCTCTCAAACCACTTGGTTTTTCTTTTCAAAATTAGAATTAAAGAGGAGAAATTCCAGAATCGCCTCTCAAGTTCTTCAAAGTCAAAGCTCCGGATTACCTCAAATAAACCTCCTCAACATGATCGATACCATATAAGTGATCAATCTACACCAAAATCTAAGAAAATAGGGTTCTCCTAATTTCAGATGGTGAAAAAAACGAGACCAAGGCAATACCGCATCTCGATCCGTGCAAGAAGGTGATCACTAGGATAGGTGCGATATCGCACCTAAAACTAATTTGTGCAAAATTAAAGTAAACAAATAAATGAAGCAAAACAAGAACTCAAAAATAAGAAGAAAATAAAAGTAGCTTAACGGATCTATATTTCGAATCAAGAGGCATGACTATAGGCTTTGATATGAAGATAGAACAAGATGCAAGTGTATGCAAAATGCGATGCAGATCGATGCAAAATAATGATAATATTTTGAAAATCAAAGTAAACTTTGCTTATAATTTGGAGATCTTTGATTACAAAGGTTTGGGTAGGCTTAGGTTGGAGGATTTGAGAGGAAGAAGGGTATTTGGAACATTGACTGAGCTTTGAGGATTGTTGGTGCTAACCTTTGAGAGTGATTAGACTTCGAGGGGACGATCGGACCTTGGAGTTGTTGTTGAAGAGCGACGGAGCTTTGAGGTAGTCTGACAGAGCTTCGACTTTGAAGAACTTGAGAGGGGCAATTACCTTGGGGGGAAGGTTTCTCACTCTCTAATTCTAAGTTTGGGAGAGAAAAACCAAGTGATTTTGAGGAGAGGGGGAGTGTCCCTTTATAGAGAAAGGACACAATTACATTTCATTTAGGTTTGCAGTGCATTTGAATTTTATTTGGTACTATTCTAAGTTACATTTGGAATAGTACCGAGTTACATTTCATTTGGTACTATGCACTTGAATTTGGAACACTATTTGAGGGCATTGTCGACGTCGAAAGTTGAGATTGATTTCGTCCTTTGATTTGGAATCTTCAATCTTGATTGCTGAAATAGAATCTTTGATCTTGTTCTTTGATTTGAATCTTCAATGATCTCACCACGGCATTCCATGTGTCTAAGACACGTTTTTGGTTGGTTTGATCAAGGAGTTTGTACCATATTTGACTGAGCCTGGTATTGGCCTAACTGTCCTTTAACCTGGGACAGTAGCAGTGCTACCTTTCCTCTATGAAGTCGTCCATGGTTAGCTGACTAGGTGAGTTTTTGACATCATCGGTCGGCTAGTTTAGAACCGTCCTAGTAGACGTTGAGGACCAAATTAGCTTTTGGTCGAAGACTTTGATTTTATGGTAGACCGGTGGGATTTGCGAGAGGTTATTGTTTTGAATTTGCTGAGGATGATGCCATAGAGCTGGAGGGCTCATCATCTGGTTCATCTTCGTAGGGATTTTGAGCCATTTACTGACTATGACAGTGGGCTAACATGGAACCTTTGATGGAACCAAGGCTGTAAGTACAATCACTTAAACCTTCTTCTTCTGAGTCAGATCCGAGTTCAACAAGACGGGCAAGAAGGGCTTCCTTCTCACTTTTGATGCTAGACTTTGATGAGGCCGGAAGGGCCGAAACTGGTTTGAGACCCGTAAGGCTTTGGATGAGGGCTGATTTTTCGTATTTGGAGACATCACAATTGTTCCACCATTTGACATGGTAAATACGTGAGAGGACGGGGGCAATCCAGTCCTAGGTTTGGAAGCCACTGATCTCGTAGTCCCAAAAAATGATCCATGCCAGGTAGCAGTGGAGGAAAAACCGGAGGAGATCAGGCTGGTGTGGTTGCTATTGGGTATGTTTGCAGAATATTTGGAAGGACTCCTATATTTGTTGTGGAAGGATGCTGACCATGGGGCCGTATTGATCCCACCATCGAGGAAACCAGAGGGGAACTTGATTATTGAATTTGTAGTCAAAATGTAAGAACCGGAATGCTTGTTGTTCCTGTTTTGAAATAAAAATGCTTTGTACCAAGCTTCCTGGTAGTCTGTAATGATACCAAAGACGGGTATAGGTATTTGAAAAGTTTTTGCAAGTGAGGGGATGGTTGTTCCCTTCTTTGAGGCTAAGGATTTTGCAGATGGTCACAGTTGTGTGTGTGACCAAGGATGAATCATTCCTGTAGAAATTTAGTTTGAGGCTGATAGAGTCAGTGTCAACAAGAATGTATTCATAAAATTCTTGAGTTTTTACTGCCGTTGGGAAATAATAGTGCCATCCCTGAAAGAAGATTTGTCGTGCTATGTTTGAGGGAGTGCCTATGTAATTTTCAAGAACTTCTTCAATAGTGAAGAGGTCTTCTTTGAGTGGTTTCTCATGATATTGGCTTTTGAGTTTGGATCCTTGGGCGGTTTGGAGAGGTTTGGCTTGGATTGTTTGGAGGTTGGAAGTGGCCTTGGTTGTGATTTGAAGTGGGTCGGCAGCTGAGGAAAGGACGACGGTGTGAGAATATGGTTGGTTTGCTGAAGCCAACTGGGATTGGCTACGGGTGATAATTTGATTTGATGGAAGAATGACAAGCATAGCGGATTTGGATCAAACAAGGGAATTTGAAGAAATAGACTCTTTTGGGGGAGCCATGTTGAGGAGGTTTATTTGAAGAGTCTAGCCCTGTAGGAATTCACGAGTAAGGAAGTCAATCACATAATTGAATTCTCCCTTAATATATTCAATTTGAAATTCAAAAATTGAGAGTAAAGCTTGCCATCGGGCAAAAATTTGTTTTGAAGCTAAATTTGAGACATCATTTTGTAAAAAATTTAGCAATAGCAATCAACACTAATTAAAAATGATTTATTTAGTTATATATATATATATATATATATAGAAAGACCAGAGGACCAAGGACGTGGCCAAGATTATGGCACAACTTGGATCATTCCTCAAAATCTTAATCGACTATACAAGTCATCCTGTGGTCCATTGGATCCGAATCAAAATAAGGAATTTAAACAATTTAGAAATCTTGATTTGATCTAATATTCAAAGATAGAAAACTTCTATTTTAATTAAGACCCTTATGACCAACCAGATTTGAACATAACAATCAAATGAGTTGGAATTCTTAAACAGACTGGACCGAAAAGGTTAGGTGTGGATCTGTATTCTAGCAGTCACCGCTTGAGCTCCAAGCTTCCCTAAAACACAGTTCCAATTTTAGTTTGAAGGTATCGACATCCCCTCTTTTCCCTTAATTTTTCATATTTTTCTCTTTTACTTTTAATTTCTTATTGATTTTGGAATAAGGCTATGCTTTCTTGTTCTTTGTGAACGACAAGAATGTTTTCCTCCACCATGGGTGAAGGAAAAGTATATCAATCAAGACACTCACATTCATTGCTGAAAGAATTCCCCGTTTATCATGGGTGAAATGAATCTACCCCCTTAGGAACAATGACTTGACTAAAAAGGGCTATGTCTGCCACTACAAGGTAATATTGGTCACTTTTAACATTTCTGTCTTTCTTTACCCATGATGACTTGACTAAAAATGGCTATATTCATTCATTGTAGACTGGCCTTTCAAGTTGAGCTGATTAGAAAACTATCATTTTTTAGGATTTTTCACATTCATATATTATTTTGGACGATAGGGAGGTCCCATCTGAATTGTCCCATCGTTCAACAACCGATCCACCAAGAAAATTTCCCCATCTTAGTTGTCTGTCATTCTTACGAACATTTTTGTATGTCCCTTTGCTTTTCTACCGAAGGTATCAAGTTTGTACATCAAACATTTTGCCCAATTATAGATCTAAATTTTAATCGAGCATTTGATACCATATGGAGATTAGGCATTGCCAAACTCCTTTCTCCTTCTTTTTGCGTCTCTTCTACTGTTCCTCTAATTAGATCGAATGGGCATAAATTCATAACTCTAACAGAAGAAAAACCGAAAATCTCTAGAATAGAAACCCAAAAATGCTCATTTAAGTTACAAGGGGTATTAAAAGAAAGGAAAATGAAATTTTCAAACTTGAAAAAAAAAAATTTGTAATCATTACCCCATATGATTATATTACTAATTTCAAATTATTCCATATTTGATTATTAAATTTCATCTAGTTTTGCATCGAATTTCCCAACAGTTGAGTATTCCTAATTCCTGATATTTATAAGGGAAATGCATGCCATCCTAAGAAGTACCTTTAATTAAGGAGCATCCTATTTGCGGATGATGATCCCAGCCATTAAACGATGATGCCAGCCCTCTAGTACCTTAGGGTGTGTGAGCTCCACATGGGTCTCCCACTATTTGATTGCTTTGACCCTGCATCAAACAATATGATCCCATCTCAGAATCAACAATTCCAATCGACGTTTTTGGATTGGAGACACAATGTGAGTGACAACCACACATCAAGATCCTCTCCAATGCCCCAACGTACAACGCACATCCAACAGCTTGGGTGGACTTGGGGTGTGTGCCATGGTCGCTCTTAGCCATCCAATGTGCATTGAGAGGATCTCGATCCAATAACCACCTGCGTAAATCTTAAGATGAAAATATAATCCACGTGAGAATGCGTGACTCTATATGCTGAGTTGAAAACATCATCTTGAAAGGCGCATGGCCTCGACGGTTTATTGGGTCTTTTATAGGTTGATGGGAGAGAAAGAAGAAACAGTAATGTTGGAAGGAAAAAAAATGGTTTCCTTGAGAGGCAGTGTGGCCTCCAGACCAGCATGGGGGCCAATGGAAATGTACGTAAAAGCATAAATAGGAGGGGACTCTCCGTCTTTCATGGGGAGGGTGATTATTTTGCCCCATATGTGTTTGGGTGCAGAGCCACACTACCTTTCAGGCTTCTTTTTCCTTAATTAATTATGAGAAAAGTACATTAGCTACCTCGTTGCATCGCAACAGTGCAGCATTATATTTCCCAATAAAAAATTAAGATTGAATTTTGCTTCGTGGGGAAGAAACACTTCCAATGATTGTGCGATCAGTTAACCGAGACTTGTCATCCAAGGGTTTGTTAATTATTTTTCTCATATATTTTTAGGGGAAAGAATGTTTTTGACAACATTTAATCTCTCGCCCAATGGTCCTGCGGAAGTGCCGCTTGAGTCAGCTGGTAGCCTAGTGGTGAAAATGCCCTCAACCCATCACTACTTGAGTCGGCTGATTGTGGGTTCGAGTCTTGGCATGCCCCACTATCGCCCATTGGTCCTACGGATGCGCCGCTTGCCATACGGGGCTTGTCCTGGGGGCTATGATCACTACCATGGAACAGAATTTTTTCATTACCAAAAAAAAAAATCTCTCGCAACCATACAAATAGGGTGAAATGACCACTCCACTATGGCAATTGGATGTTTATATGTGCTCCCATTGACCCCACACTGATGGAAAAGGCCTTGCAACCATGGCATATAAAATGATTGGCTGGCAAGGCATACGGTGAAAAAACCCCTCTTCAACTTTTCTCATCCAGATCCTCCTCCCTCTAGTACCTTTATTTCCTCAACTTGGTTTTAGTGAGCTGATCGGTGAAACAAACAAACTAACAAGATGTTCGGAGATTCGAATGTGAAAACAGTAAAGGGAGTGTATCAGAATGGAAAGGAGGAGAAGAACATCATGTCTGGATCTGAAGAGTTTCGTATTACTGACGACGAGAAACTCAAAGTAGTTACCGCAAAGCAACCAACACGTCCTCAGTATCAGTGCAAAGATCGGAGTAGCAAACAAAAGAACACGAATGTCGGTGAAGTCAAAAAGGTCAGGCGCGATGGTGCCGAAGAGGCTGTGGTGAAGGCTAAGGAATAAAAGAGCAGATCAGGTTTTTGTTCGAGAACGTCTCTTGCAGGTCTGTGATAAACACATGAATTCTCTTAAGTTCATGAAACAATGCAATTAAGAGAGAGAGTGAGATCAACGTGAAGCCCATATGAGAACGTTTTCGTACGAAGACTTGATCGGAACTCAAGAAATAGTGAAAGAAGTATAATAGTATGTTATGGTTCGATGGCAAATAAAGGTATCCTGATAGTAATTCAAGAGGGTAATGCAATTGGTGAGCAATGAACTTAACACGAGTCGTAAACTCGGACATCCTAAGTTCGACTTTCACTAAACACACCTTGGACCACTCACATGGGGTGTTTAACGCTCTTCACTCTTTTTAACACAGCAGCTCTCTTCTGTATTTTTTTTTTTTTTTCCTCGTTGGTTGCTTATCTTAATTATCTTGTTGTAAGAGAACCTTTCTTATCTATTTCTTCCATATGTCCGATTCTGGATCTTCCAAAATGTTTAAACTTATGTGGTAAGATCCATTTGGAGGATCTAGAGGGATCCAGATTGGTACATCACCACTTGGATCTATTGGAGTTGTACAAATCATCCAACAAGGTCCTTCAGACCAAGGAAAAAAAACATTAAACGAGTAAGAATTCTTGATCCGATCACATCAGATCTTCTAATATGGAAGAATTTAAATGATAAGGTTCATCTGGAGCACCCAGATTGATATGAGATTTTATGTATAAATCATCCAACATGGTCCGCTGGATCCAAATCACAAAAACAAAAAAAAAAAAAAATGACATATTCCTAATACAATCAGACCTTTCAATATAGACGAATTTATATGGTATAACACATGGAACAAATACTCCAAAATCAATCAATTTCTATGGTAAGACTTGTCTAGAGCATGTAGATTGGTACATCATTGTAGAAAAGCAACCCTAAAATGATGCAGAAGATAATAAAAAACAAAACAAACGATACACACAGATTTACGAGGTTCGGCAAGGTTGCCTACGTCCTCGGTGAGATAAGATCCTGCTTTAGTATCAATGGAGAATAGGGTTATAACGGTCGTTCTCACACCTCTCAGTATTGCTTGCGTTATAAAGAAAGAAACCCTCGCTACAAATATATAGCAAAAAAATCATAATCCGGAAAGTACACAATTGCCCTCAAATAAAAATTGAGGGTGTCATCCTCTACACCCCTTCTATGTAGGGGGGCCTCCTGCCTCCCTTGCAACCCCCAAGGCCCGCTTAACTGCAAAGCGGGACCGCCATCCGCCTATTGAAGCGCCGATCAAGATTCTTAAATTAAACGGACGGAATACAAAACATCGTACACCAACACATCATCACCATTCAATATATCCTTTTCCTTAATCCATACGTGTTTCTATAGGTTTTATCAGAACGAGTTTGTCTGGAAATTGGCTAGAATCTTTACTTCATCGAAAATAGATTTTGTGGAATCATATTGAATATTTGACGATACATTATGTACCTTGCTAAAAATCCGATCCTTACTTATCAATCACATATTGTCTAATCAAATCCAGTTCTCTCTAGATCTGGCCATACAAATCATCCTATAAGATCAACCGGATTTAAATTAAAAATAAATAAATAAATAAATTGAAGAAATAGAATTATTGATCCAATTGGATCTTTCTAATAAGGACAAAATTATATGGTATAACACAAATGGAGCTTCTAAAATCACTTCTTGGATTAATCCTAAAAACCCTAACTAATCCAATGTACAAGTCATGCTATATGGTCCATTGGATCCGAATCAAAATAAAGAATTTAAGAGAATTAGAATTTTTATTCCGATATGATATTCAAAGATAGAACAATTTCTATAGAAAGACCCATCCAAGCATCCAGATTCTTACATCACAACTTGTAATGCTTTTTTTTTTTTTTTTACCTTATTTCATTTTTACAAGGTCCTCAGGATCCAAATAAATAAATAAATCAAATGAGTTACTTGAACCGGCTGGACCGAAGAGGCTAGGTAGTGGATTGCCTTCCAACAGACACTATCTGAGCTCCAAGTTTCCCAAAAACAAAGTTCCAATTTTAGTTTGAATGTATCGAAATCCCATTTTTCCCCTTAACTTCTCGTATTTTTCTTTATTACTTTTAATTTTATATTAATTTCGGAATAAGGTTATGCTAGCGATGCTCTCCATAGAGTATTGAAAAAGATGCCAAATCCTTATGAAGAGATTCTGAATTTTGTGCTAACTCTGTTTTTAGGAGCTTTCTATGATTCTTTTGCAATTTTTCTCTTTTGTTAGCATTTATTTCCTTTTTTTTTTTATCATGTTTTGATTTTCCTATTTATATTTTATCTAGTATTTTTGCATAATAATGCATAAACATATATTTCTGTGATCTGATCTTGTTTTCTTTAATATAAATTTTATAAAAGGCAAACAAATTTATTTTCTATTATGTCATCATAATGGTAGCATGTTAAATTTAATTTTTTTATTATTTCAGGAATGATGGTCATTTTTACATTCTCTCTCTTTCTTTTATTTATTTATTTATTTATTTATTTATTGTGAACAAGGAGAAAGTTTTTCTCCACCTTGGGCGAAAGAAGACTATACCCATCAAGGCACCCACAGCCATCGAGGAAGGAATTCTAGCCCAGTTTTAAAAAATTCTTATCTGGATGGAAATCCAGAAAATTCGAAGATAGAAATACTTAAAGAAGATAAAGACAATTTATGGTTTGAAAAACCCCTTGTTACTTTTTTTTTTTTTGTCTATAAACGATGGAATCGTCCATTGAGATATAAATGACTAAGAAATAATCAATTGAAAAATACTATAAGAAATGAAATGTCACAATATTTTTTTTTACATGTCAAGTGATGGAAAACAAAGAATATCTTTTACATATCCACTCAGTTTGGCAACTTCTTTTGTGAAATGATAGAAAAAATACCCCCGCTTATGCTAAAACTTTCCAAGGCCCGCCTCATGGCATCCAAGTTGAGAGGATAAATTGAACAAATATGGTAACTCACTAGAGGCTCGGAAACAAAGAGAAGATGTGTACGAATGAGATATCCAGAACAAGAAAAAGGGAAAAGGGGATTGAATAGAAGAACTCCCAAGCATTTGGTGATCTCGATGTGTCCATATCAACGGAAGGGTGACTCATTATTTTGATGAATCATTTCTTGGATGAAGAAGATTATGGAAACACTTACTCAAATCTCACTTATCGATTCCATTGTGGAAGACACCATTTTTCTGAGGAATTGGCCATGATATATCTGATCCATGCATAATATCATGAAAAATAGATAAAATTTGTGATGCTACTTAGTATCGGCAATAGGTCTGAAAGTATCTAAAAGGGTGAAATTTAGATATTTGCACCCTGTCGAAGTAAGGAACCATGGCATATATGTTTGGAATAGATTCCATTTTGAGAGATTTTCCTCCTTCCTCATGGATAAAGAAAAACTGTCTCCTTATGAACAATGACTTGACTAAAGAAGGTTATGTCGGCTACTACAAGGCAGTGTCTGTCAACCTAACATTTCTCTTTGATTTTTTCTTATTGGTGAGTAGACAATGACTAAAGTAAAAGAGATGTGTTAATAGACTTTTTTATCTCTCTCTCTTTAGAGTTGATAGGCAAGAAAATAGCATATTAACAAATATTTTTACGTTGATCCTTTTGAAGTCCAACCAGTAGCTGTGTTTGTTTGTGTTTCTTGTAATTACAATTGGTATTATTTTACTTTAATAGGAATCTGTAGAATCTGTAAACGACATGTGAGAGCTTACAGAAACAAATTCTCTTCACTATAACTGGTCAGTGGAAAAATTTCCCTAATACAAACTCTATGACATGATTCACAACATCCATCCATTGTCAGAACATGCATGTTGGATGCTGAAGGCCTTGATTAAATGCTTAATTTTAAATTTTTTCAAGGCCAAGAATCAAGAAAAGAATTCTTTTACTGAATAAAGAAATTATATAACAAAGGATGAGATCAAATCATTGAATTACAACTCCACCTTCCACATGATCATCAGTAAATAACCCATGCAGAAAATAATAATAATAATAATAATAATAATAATAATAATAATAATAATAATAATAATACAGATAAATCTATATTTAGGTCTTACTTGAGTGTGTTTTTAATTAAAAGTATTTTTTCACCAAAAAAATCATTTTCAGGCAACTCCTTCCTGCCAAGATAATGTTCCATTGAGATACATAAATTAATTTGCGTAAACTCCTGTTTAATGTAAGCATAAAAACCATCCAGAAAGTAGATCAATCTACTGCATCCAAGCCCAAATATATTGATTTTAAGAAAAGAAAACAAGTCTCAAACTGTTTCTTATACAGGAATAACCCCATTATTCAAATTTTGCAAAGTTAATTGCCTAGGCTTGAATGCTTTCTACTAGTCCTGGATTCTAAAATCCACAAAGGAAAGGGAATCTAGTTCACATCAAACACCAAAGTCAATAATCGAAATTAAAAGGTGCCTACACCCCTCCCCCCACTCTGGTTTTTTGGGTAACATCTACCCCAAATTCATACACAGGGTGAAGGCATCAATCCCATCAATAGAGAAGAGGGCAATCATTCACATTATTTTGTTCATGTAGGCCTGACAGAATTATTTGGCTGCCTTCCTCCAATGGCCTTTCTCCTCCAAATCGGCTTGGGAGACCATCTGTGTTCTCATAATCCCAAATTGGCAAATCATGAGTGTAGAGATAATATTTTCTTCCATTATAGTGTCACGGCTCAAATTTAGGAAGAAATTTTCCATCTATGTTCCCCATCCCATAGGGCTAGATTTAATATTCTTGAAAAGGCCAACTGGGTGGCTAATGAGTTTGGTGGAGCTAATAATGTTGAATGCTCTGGAAAGCTTGCATTTTTCTTTATAGTGGCACATATATGGAAGGAAAGAAACTTCAGAATTTTTTAGAAGTCCTCTTCAAAAGCTTCCATTATTAAAACGATCAATTGGGAAGTGATCAATCGATGTAGTTTGATTATTTTCACACGTCGAATCAAACAAGTTTCTTGTTAGATGCAGTAGGAAGTGCGATGGGTTAGATATTGTTCTAATACTAATGAATCCTAGAATCCACAAGGTAAATGAATCCCCAGTTCCAGAGAAGAAGAAGAGCAAAACTGTTGCCTTGATTCAAAAGTCCCTCTTATAGAAGTCCAAAAGAGATCTTATGTAGTTAGGTTTTTAAAAAAGAGAAAAAAAAAGAAAAAGGAAAGAATAAATAACTAGGGTAAACAAAATGTAAACATAAGAAGAAACTAGAAAAACCCCTAATTTGCTTGACCAAATTTTGTGGGCTCCGTAGAGGGCCTAAACAGATGAATTGGGAAACGTATTAGGCCATTTTCGCCTCTAGGACACTAGTTATCATTTCTGAATTGGGGTTAAGGCTCCCATAACATTAGGCGAGTCAAAAGTTATGGTTCTAATAGTATTGCTAAAAATACTGAAAATTCAAGAAAATCAATCAGTGTCTTCAGCCAGTCCAAACACTCTAAGAATCTCTTCAAGACCTTTTCTACATCAACACGTGAATGATGAAAAAAAAGAAGTTAAAATGGATAAGGAGGTAGCTCAATTTTGGAACTATGGATATTGCAGTGTTGCGTTTACCTCCCATTTAAGCAACAAGTCACTTCCACTAGTTTAAGTAACTTGGTTTAGAATATTAGAAAATACAATTCTATTAAACTTCTTATAATTTTTTTCTTTTCGGCAAGGTGGTGGCTTGTCTGGGAGAACCCTTGTAGAGGACTTTAGTGAATCCTTTACAAGTGGGGGTGGCATGCTAGATTTGATTTTTCATATTTTTAGGAATGTTGGTCACTAATCTCTCTCTCTTTTTTTTTTTTTCCTCTTGTTGTTATCAAAAGAAAAAGTTAAGTACACTAATAAATGTATCAATATCCATCGATGAAGGAATTCTACCTAGTGGGTGAAAAGAAACTAATTTAAATAATGACTTGACTAAAGAGAACTATGTCTGCCACTACAAGGCCAAAATCCAATTACAAAATTTCTGAGAAGACTTCGAAGTCAACAAGATATTTTTAAATAATATATATTTGTTCATGATTCATTTTCTATGGAGGAATGTGATTTCTTTGCGAGAGGAAATATGTATTATTTCCTATTTCATAAGGGGTGGTCTTTTCTTATATTTTATATGAATATTTTTCTTATTTTTTTTTTTTCAATTGTATTTCTACCCGAAAACCAATTTTCTATATTTTTATATGATGTAAGTGTTGTAACCCGCAATCAACGAGAGGGGTGAATCGTGAATCCATTTCCGATCCTCAAAATCATTCGATGTCCGCCAAGAAAACCTAGTATACCTATCCTGTTTGCACATAGTTGTATGCACACTCACCTGTTAGGTACTTCTAAGTGTGCATACTCATTTCAAATTTCACGACTTCAATATAAATACAAACAACAAGCACCCACAACAGTGGTTTTACGAGGTTCAAAAATTTTCCTATACCCCCGGAGTAGTGTCTATAAAGACTTTGTACCTACTCAATACACTACTTCTGACTGCACCTACAGTCGGAAGCATCCACACCCAATTTTCTCAAGCTGAAACTGAGATGGCACTCACAGTGTCATGTGTAGCACCCACTATACGGGAGCACCCACTCCCTGTGTTTAGCATCCACTAAGCACTCAATAAAGAATACAATAAATTTGGCCTTATATCAATGCCCTACAGTCAAGCTCTGCCTAGCATATATATCTACAACTAGCTAGCATGCTTACAAGTCATCCACAACTAACCTAGCACGTAAACATTCGTCCATAACTAACCCTAACATATATACATGCATATAATGTAAATCAAAGGTTAGAGAATCTCACAACCAATTGCCTAGGATGATTGGAAACTTGTACTAACAAGTTTGGTGCTCACACCTTCTCTCTCCTTGGCTTCTTGCTCTTCAAAACAAACACATCCTCGCTTTCTTCTCTTCCTCCTTGGCTTTGAGTCAATGTATCATTAACACACCTCAACCACCTCTTTTACCTCCTTTAATGGCCTTAGAACATTTATCATCAAGTATTCATGTTCATTCAAGAACCAACAAAAAGGGGACAACTTCTCTTGCCAAAACTATAGCCTTTCTTCACTCAAAACAAATACATCCTTGCTTTCTTCTCTTCCTCCTTCGCTTTGAGTTAATGTATCATTAACACACCTCAACCACCTCTTTTACCTCCTTTAATGGCCTAAGAACATTTATCATCAAGTATTCATGTTCATTCAAGACAAACACATCCTTGCTTTCTTCTCTTCCTCCTTGGCTTTGAGTTAATGTATCATTAACACACTTCAACCACCTCTTTTACCTCCTTTAATGGAATCTTCGTAGGAGTGGCGTAGGCTACGCCGGTGGCACGCGCAACAGGGGCGAAATCTGACCGTAGATCACATATAAAAGATCTTATAATCTAAGCCGTCTAATTAAACCAGCGGACAATAGATCTAAACCATTAGATTTGAATCTCGATGACGTCATCATGACATAGGCGCTGACATCATTAGAAGTGTTGTCAACCACGGATTGGCTACATCTGCGTATACTCCGAATCTATGTCGGCTTAACCCATAAAGGGGAATCATTTAAAGACCATTAGATCTGGATCTATATGATCTACTTGATCCATATCTAAGCTTCGGTGATGATGCACATGCAACACACACTAGTGAATGCAATATGGTGTAGCGCCAGACCATCATATCTAATACACTTCACCAATAACAAGCCTCGGATAAGCATCTTCAGTGCAAGCTCTTGCACGAACCGTCAGATCTGAATCTGACCGACGTGGCTCAATCTGAGCCGTGTATTAAGGATCCTCGATTCTCTTATATACACATAAGCCCTCGCCTTTATATTTCCATGCTAAACACCCCTTATCAACTAAGACCTTCAAAATCTCAAAAGTACATAAAAGCCCTTCAAATTTCAAAAATAAATTCCAAAAATCCACCCAACACCGAGAGCATATTGATGAATTTTCGGTTTGGATTTTCAAATCGGCTTTACGGAAACACTTATAACTTTTTCATACGATATCCAATCGAGATGAAATAAAGTGTGTTGGAATTGTAATCGGATGCTCTATGACTTTCCGTAAGACTCAATCATCCGACTCACCATGTAGAAATACTAAAATGCCCTAGACCTTTCTAATGATGCATCTTTCTCATACGGAATCGGAACGCGATGAAATCAGAATCGTTGGAAAGATTGGATTTTTTCGATTGTTACATGGAGAACACTTCCTTTAAAAATTCATCTTCAATGCCGAAACTATCATTGATCACAAATGCCGAATTCTTCATACGGTATCGAATGTGACAAAATCAGATGCATTGGACTAGATAAATTACAATCTATATTTTTTATGGAGAAATAATCTTTCAAAAATATCATTTTCACTACCGAAAATGCCCCCGAGAGTAAATAGGCCAATTTTTCCAGTTTTGACCCAGAAACCCGCACCACATACTAAGGATGTATCAAACTATTCCATGCATACCAAGCGGCTCTGTTATCTCATCGGTGATATTGGACACTACCATGTCATCATTTTCATCCATGTCATCCAAACTGGCCACATCATCATCCCACATGGCCGAATTGCCAACAGTAAGAACTAGAAGGCTAATAGGAAGGAGAAATGAGGAAGCATCCAAAGGCATGTCATTTTTCATTTCATAAGAGCAGGACAATCATTTCGCATATGTTTTATGTGGAGTTAAAACTACTTCTCCATATTTTTTTATAAATTGTATTTCTAGCTCCATAGAAATCTTTTTTTTTTTTAATGGAGTAAGAACTAGAAGGCTGTAAGGAAAGACAAAAGGGTCTCCCCTACCCCTTGTGAAATGAAAAATCCCACCTTATGGAATGCCCTGGTGCACTCTCATTATCCCCCGTACTAGTGCAAAGCTACACAACAGTTTGTCTTTCAAGATAAGAAATATATATTATGTACTTAATAATTATCTCCCTATTCTGGAAGATGGTGAATAAAAGGGGATACCCAATGTATAAGGCTCCCCCCACTGCGACGTTTGGGGATGAGGGTTATAATGTACTTAGCTTTACCTCCACTTCACAAAGAGCCTGTTTCTTACTCAAACCCTCTACCACTTGGTTACAATTGAACAATCTTGCGTTGTGTGATGGGCCACATGACCTTTAAAGAATATTGCTCTCCAATTAATAAACAGGATTGAATACAATAACCATTTAACAAACAAGAAGACTTTTTAAACAAGATGACGGTTCTGAGATTGATCCCTTGTGTGCAGAACTAATTATAAATCATCTTAATTATTATTAAGACTCTTCATATTGACACAACCCCTTATTTTATGAATCGTGATATGTGATACTTCTCGACCCTTGAACAGTGAAAAAAAAAACAAAGGGAAAAATATCCCTTGTTGAGTGCCTCTATACCTAGATACAAGGGTGTTGAAAAGACCACTCCACCTCCTTGGTTTGGATGCTTGTATTTTTCCTAATTAGTTTCATATTGATGTACACCTAAATACAATGGGTGGTGAAAAGATCACCTCTTTTCTTGTATGTGTGAGAGAGAGAGAGAGAGAGAGAGAGAGAGAGAGAGAGAGAGAGAGAGAGAGAGAGATGTAAGGAAAAGCATTTATTTTTAAGGTCTACACTTAGGGGGGAAAAAAAAGAGAACTGAGATCACACACACACTCACACACACACATATATATATATATATATATATATATATATATATATATATGAAGTTGTAGCTTATTGGTCGCAATTAAGCTTGCAATTGGGAGGTACTAGGTTTACCTCATCCACAATAAAAACAAATGTTAAATAAGAACTTCACGTTTTTACATGGATTAGAAATGTCTTTTTTTCCAGACTTTTGATTAAAAAAAAAAAAAAAAGAATGATTGGCTTTTTCCAGACTTTTGGAAATGTATGTGGTTTTACCCAAAAGAAAAATTATGTGACTGGGGCATCAGGATTCACAAATTAATGGGTTGTTTTAAGCATCTAATCTTACTGAAATATAGGAAAAGTTAATTAAACAACCCACAACGCTTGATCTTTCATGTTAAGGGTTCCTCCATGCAACCAACCCCGTCCCTCCCCCCATCATTAAAAAAAAAAATAAATAAATAAAGAAGTTCTGATGGAACTGTCCTCCATTCTTCTGAAATGACATGTCTAATCCTTATAATGGGGATGAGAGAGATGGCCATAAAGAAACACCGGTTTATAGACAGCTTTCATTGTCAAAGAACACCTTCCTCTATTAATTATGGAAGAAGTTGATATTTGATTGCATGGTCATTGGATCAGCACATAGGCTAGTGGGAGTGCCTGCACAAGCATCCAGCGAGGGGTCGGGACTTTTTTTCACTGCACCCTTGTGTCTGGGAAAACGAACGTAATATAGGTGCATCATGAAGTGCATAAATCAAATTTGGGGCTAACTTGTAGGAACATACTAATGATTCCATTTTTTTTTTCCAAGGTGACCGGCCTATTGACCATTACATAGTAAATCCACATAAGGGCCTCTAAGTACAAACCCATTGAGGAATCAACAAGGCTTAAGACCACACTTTTTGAAAAACAAGTAGATTGATGCAAATCAAGCATGGATACAGTTAGGGCCCGTTTGATAACATTTTAAGAAATGTGTTTTTACCATTTATGTGTTAAGAAATAATAAAAACGGGATAAAAAATGTTTGGCAAAACTGTTCCATTTCACCTAATTACATAAATAAAAATAACAATATATATGGTATTGAATCTATTAACAATGCCAAGGAAATATTTTGGGGAAGCGGGGACAGAGGGAGATGTGGGGTCACAGTCGGTGGAAAAGGTTGAGACTTGAGAGCAAGTGGTGAAAATGTAGACTTTCAACCGACCCGTAGAGATGTCTCTTTGGTCGGCATTATTGGACCAGAAGCCGCCTTTGTAGGCTCGTTCCACGGAATCTCTGGATCAAAATAAAAATCAGAAATTCGAAAATTGATCTATTTCTGTTGTAGGACTCATCAAAACCATCTAGTTTAATACATCACTACTTTGATCGACCTTTAAGACCATCTTCCAGCTATACAAGTTATCCTATTGGATCCACTAGATTTGGTTTAAAAAAAAAAAAAATTAAAGAAATAGAATTCTCGATCTTCAAAATGTATGAATTTATATGATGTCTAAGTTGGTACATCACCACTTGAATCTATCTTCCTGACCCTTATTACGGTGTACAAGTCAAACTACAAGGTCAATTATACCATTTTAACGATTCATAATTCTTGATTCGATCAGATCAGATCAAATCTTCCAACATGAAAGAATTTATATGATATGATTCATTAGCGGATCAAAATTCATACATTACAATTCAGAATGGACTTCTTATACTAAACATCCAACATGGTCCACTGGATCTAGAGAGAGATGATGTAACAATTGCCAAGGGGTAGCCAAGTTGGCAAGGAACCTTCAAATCAAGAAATATGTGGTTCTAAGTTCGACCTCTTACCTTCTTGGTACCACTCACACACGAGTATTTAGGCACAAAAATCCTGTAAGGGGAGGCAATGAGTGGCAGTGAGGGTCCAACGACTGGGACTGTCTTGGCAATCAAAGAGGATTTTAGTATGGTGTTTAATGCTCCTCATTGTTTTTCAGTAAAAATTGAATAGTTTTCATTCAACCGAATATGACTTGATCCAAACAATTGTGGGGTTAATATAGCCTACGAGACTAGTCGGATATTCATAGAAACACATTTATTAGGTTTATCTTTGAAAAAAAAAAAAAAAGAGAGAGAGAAGTTTAATAAGATCACTCTTTTTTTTTATTTTTTTAAAGGATTACACATGGTATTAATAAATATTAAAAAAAAAAAAAAAAAAAGGACACATGGCAAATTATTGGATGGTCGGGATCGATACGTAAACAGAGTACAAGCAAAGCTGCTAATTTGTTGTAATTATTTTTTATTCTTTCGCTGCGACGTCGTCCCCACTTGTGGCCCCGTAACTCGAACTTCTGAATGATCAGACATCTTGTTCGACTGCTCACTATCATTAGCAGCCTTCTGAAACACGCTTCTGCACCCTTCAACTGTGATTTTGGCACGTCCTGCCATCTCGTTGCTTTGGTGGCTATGATCAGCTACCTGAAACACTGCAGTGGGTTACTCCGCCATCATCTAATTCCTCAACTCCAAAAATAAAGTTAGGGTCCGTTTGGTATCGTTCCAAAAAAACGTTTATATCGTTTTTTTGTTCTATTAGAATAAAAAAACGTAAAAAACCGTTTGACAACATTATGATGTGTTTCGGTTTTTTTGAAACGAAAATTGAGAAAAAAACGAAAAAAGGCCCAAAAGTTGGAACTCCAAAAAGGAGTTCCGTCAATATGGTTTCGTTCCAAAATCCCCAAATTAGAAACCATCGTTCCCGATAGCTATCAGACTTGTCAACGGCTGGAGCAGTTGGAGTTTCTGCAGGTAGCTCCTCTTCTTCTCTCTTCTTCTCTCTTTGAACTTTCGTTCCCGATAAAGCAACTTAACGTCTGCTACTAGAGGACGGCGATTTCTTCTTCTCCGTTCTCCTTCTTCTTCTCTTCTTAGAATTGGAACCCTACGGCTGCCTCCTTCAACTTCTCCATCGCCGATCACGTTTAACTTCGGCCGCAACCAGCGATCGTTACCGGCGAATCTTCATCTAAGGCGGGTTTCTCTCCCACGATCAAAACCCTACCCTCACTCTTCTCTCCACATTCCCCTTCAAGATACGATCAAAACCCTACCCTCACTCTATGTCTCTCCACATTCCCTTCAAGATACGATCTCATTCAATCAAACCTTGAGAAAAATAGCGACGGTGAGGTTCGAGTTTTCCGCAGTTGCAAGTTCCGAAGTTTTCCTCAGCATTGGTTCCGAGATTTTGCCGAGAAGGATTTTTCCAGAGTTGTAGGTTCTTTGATTCTTCGCCCAGTGTTCTTTGTGATTCATCCGCTTGAGTTTTCCGCCTTAATCGGCTACCCTTTTGATTCTCTTTTCCGCTGCGTGTTCCATTTTGATGCTCTTAGCATAAGTAATAAATAATTATTATTTATTCTCATCCTTTGTTTTCTTCTTCTACCTTTAGATATCCAAATTTGCTCGTTGGATTAGGGCGAGCGTGTTGAAATGTGTCTATTTGATCAACTAGTGAATGACTTAATGGTACTGTACAGTGAAAGGTTATGTGGCCTAGGTTTTTGAAAGTGGGGTTTTAATCGGTGGGGGAGATATCTTTTCTTGCTAATTTTATGAGGTCAATGAAATTTCCAATTTTGAGATAAGTACTCTTGTTTTTTTTTGGAGAAAATTCTATTAGATCCAGGAAAACAAACCTTAAAGAGCAGGGTAACAGGCAAAAAGAAGATATAACCACTGGAATAACTCACATCTCTCATCTAATATTTGGAAATGTTAATTTGTTTGTAATTTCTTTTTTTGCTGCCCTTCATTTCCTCTGCCATTGTAGATTAAATGATGAGCTTAATTTCAAGTCTTGAAAGCTCAATAGTGGCTTCTGAAGAAACACTCTGTAACTCTAGTTATATGAATATGAAGCATTTAATTATGTCTCTAGAAATGAAAACTACATCTATGTAGATGTGGTAAAGGTCAATGCAAAGTACGCACTGCGATGAAAGGTCCAAACAAGAGACAGTATTTTCTATGTTGCCCATGTTCAACTGGGGTAATTTATTTCTACGATTGACCTATACCTATAGATAATTTATAATTTTTGTTTAATTCGATGTTAAATTTCAATGACCCTAATCACATCTATTATTTGATATAGGCTGATAACTGTGGATGTGGTATGTTCATATGGTTGAAAGATGAAACACATATCTCTACCATACAACATACATTTGGGGAATTATGTAATAATTAACTTGCACAAGGCATTGTTAATACTGTATTTTATTTTGGAAACCATGTGTTTTTTTAGTTGGTATGTAATATTTTATTGCCCCAAAAGAATTTATATGGCTATAGTATTTTAATGTTATTTCTGTAATTAGAAAAAAAAAAAAGAGAAAAAAAAAAACAGTTTCTGAAACAAGCATTACCAAACGGCAGAACTATCGTTTCTTGGTTCTGAAACTGTTTTAGAAACAGATTCACCAAACAGCCCTAAATCGTTTAAAAACGGCGTTTTGACACAGAAACTGAAATTTCCATTTTTGACACGAAACGAGTTTTGGAATAGAAACGATACCAAACGGAACCTTAGATTGCATTGAAGGCATTGAGATAACTTCCTTCACTCCTCTATTTATAGACCATCAAAACTAAAAAATATCTATAATAATAATAATAAGACATGTGGGACCGACCGGGTTTAATTTCCACCCGCTGTTAAGGAAATCCCTTGGAATTGAGGGGGAACTTTCATTGGATGTGGATATTGTGCTGTCCCTAGACTTGAGATGCCTTTATTGTTGTCGACTAATAATATGAACTTATGTTTTTTGTGCTAAAGGTCAACAAAAGTATATTAAAAGTTTGAAAAGAATGAAAGATAACAAAGTGCTATTTAGATCTCTGGTCCACTTCCGAAATTACCATCAATCAAACAAGAAACTAAAAAGAAAAAGGAATTCAAATTACATGAATCTTTATCTAGGCTTACACTGAAGATGCCAGCTTAAATCTTGATTTTAGAAAGGCGGAACAATGTCCCAATTGGAAGATCTTCGGATGTTAGTTGCAAGTTTTGCTAATTTGTCAGCTACTGCATTTATTTCATGGGTTCATGATAACAATGCGATATTAGCCATGAAATACTATCTAAATAATATTGTGAACTTACTCTATTTACTAACCTTCTACATCATTTTCAGTTTGGTGTATTATACAAAATTGATCAATATATTTCTGTTGCTACTAGGATTGCCACTTGGGTGTAGATTTCTTCTTTTAATTTTTTTCTTTCTTTTCCATTAAAAGAAAAAATTGTCATTAACTGCATTAGATGTCTGTTATTTTTTGAGATCTTAAAAATGATCAAAATTCAATTCAAAAGATCATATAATCATGTAACAAATCATTCAATTTTGATTTCTACAAAATTGTTTAATAGGTATTTTGGATATTGAAAATTAGAATCGTTTAATAAATTGCTCGATTTTTTTTTCTTACTAATGAATCAGTCCAAACTGTTTTAAGTTGAAACCAAACCATCTAACATATTTAAATATATGATACATAAGTCTCATGTCTCATGTGTTAAAA
>CM040965.1:57263654-57319349 GCA_022985045.1 Macadamia tetraphylla | reverse complement strand
AATGAACCCGAAACCAAACTAGAACCGGCTCAAAACCTGACCGAAACCGAAATCAAACTAGTAAGAAACCAAAAACAGTCCAAAATCCATTAAAAACAAAGAAAACAAAAACAAATTTTGCATAGTTTTGTGTATACATTTGTATGGAAAGTCGAATTCAAACCATACCAAAAACCAAAATCAGTCCGATATAAGAAACCGATGACAAACCATAACTAAACCGCATGAAAATGAAACCAAAATTTCCTTATAGGTTTGGTTTCTATTTCACCATTCTTACACCAAAACTGATTCAACCCAAACTGAAACTGGGCCGAACCGACCCGTTGACACCCTAAGTCTGGCTTCTTGTGGGTCACATTATCCAACGTTTTTGGGTCATTTTCTATCAAGCTTTTGATTAGGTGAGTTTATATTTTCATTATTTTTCTAATGCTTTGCAATCACTAATAATTATTGGGGAAAAGAATGTGCAGCCCTCTATGCTTAGACATAGGTTGCCTGAAAGTTTTGCCCTCGTGTGGTCGATGCTTGTACATGCTCTCCTATTGGTTTATGTATTAACACAGTAGCCAAGCAAACGGTTAGTGTTCTTGTACCCTAATTGTTTTAACACATGAGACATGAGACTTATGTATCATATATTTAAATATGTTAGATGGTTTGGTTTCAACTTAAAACAGTTTGGCCATCTCTCTCATCCCCATTATAAGGATTAGACATGTCATTTCAGAAGAATGGAGGACAGTTCCATCAGAACTTCTTTATTGTTTTCTTTTTTTTTTTTTTAATGATGGGGGGGAGGGACGGGGTTGGTTGCATGGAGGAACCCTTAACATGAAAGATCAAGCGTTGTGGGTTGTTTAATTAACTTTTCCTATATTTCAGTAAGATTAGATGCTTAAAACAACCCATTAATTTGTGAATCCTGATGCCCCAGTCACATAATTTTTCTTTTGGGTAAAACCACATACATTTCCAAAAGTCTGGAAAAAGCCAATCATTCTTTTTTTTTTTTTTAATCAAAAGTCTGGAAAAAAAGACATTTCTAATCCATGTAAAAACGTGAAGTTCTTATGTAACATTTGTTTTTATTGTGGATGAGGTAAACCTAGTACCTCCCAATTGCAAGCTTAATTGCGACCAATAAGCTACAACTTCATATATATATATATATATATATGTGTGTGTGTGTGAGTGTGTGTGTGATCTCAGTTCTCTTTTTTTTTCCCCCTAAGTGTAGACCTTAAAAATAAATGCTTTTCCTTACATCTCTCTCTCTCTCTCTCTCTCTCTCACATACAAGAAAAGAGGTGATCTTTTCACCACCCATTGTATTTAGGTGTACATCAATATGAAACTAATTAGGAAAAATACAAGCATCCAAACCAAGGAGGTGGAGTGGTCTTTTCAACACCCTTGTATCTAGGTATAGAGGCACTCAACAAGGTGATATTTTTCCCTTTGTTTTTTTTTTCACTGTTCAAGGGTAGAAGTATCACATATCACGATTCATAAAATAAGGGGTTGTGTCAATATGAAGAGTCTTAATAATAATTAAGATGATTTATAATCAGTTCTGCACACAAGGGATCAATCTCAGAACCGTCATCTTGTTTAAAAAGTCTTCTTGTTTGTTAAATGGTTATTGTATTCAATCCTGTTTATTAATTGGAGAGCAATATTCTTTAAAAGGTCATGTGGCCCATCACACAACGGCAAGATTGTTCAATTGTAACCAAGTGGTAGAGGGTTTGAGTAAGGAAACAGGCTCTTTGTGAAGTGGAGGTAAAGCTAAGTACATTATAATCCTCATCCCCAAACGTCGCAGTGGGGGGAGCCTTATACATTGGGTATCCCCTTTTATTCACCATCTTCCAGAATAGGGAGATAATTATTAAGTACATAATATATATTTCTTATCTTGAAAGACAAACTGTTGTGTAGCTTTGCACTAGTACGGGGGATAATGAGAGTGCACCAGGGCATTCCATAAGGTGGGATTTTTCATTTCACAAGGGGTAGGGGAGACCCTTTTGTCTTTCCTTACAGCCTTCTAGTTCTTACTCCATTAAAAAAAAAAAAGATTTATGTGGAGCTAGAAATACAATTTATAAAAAATATGGAGAAGTAGTTTTAACTCCACATAAAACATATGCGAAATGATTGTCCTGCTCTTATGAAATGAAAAATGACATGCCTTTGGATGCTTCCTCATTTCTCCTTCCTATTAGCCTTCTAGTTCTTACTGTTGGCAATTCGGCCATGTGGGATGATGATGTGGCCAGTTTGGATGACATGGATGAAAATGATGACATGGTAGTGTCCAATATCACCGATGAGATAACAGAGCCGCTTGGTATGCATGGAATAGTTTGATACATCCTTAGTATGTGGTGCGGGTTTCTAGGTCAAAACTGGAAAAATTGGCCTATTTACTCTCGGGGGCATTTTCGGTAGTGAAAATGATATTTTTGAAAGATTATTTCTCCATAAAAAACATAGATTGTAATTTATCTAGTCCAATGCATCTGATTTTGTCACATTCCGATACCGTATGAAGAAGTTACGGCATTTGTGACAGTCAATGATAGTTTCGGCATTGAAGATGAATTTTTTAAAGGAAGTGTTCTCCATGTAACAATACGAAAAAAATCCAATCTTTCCAACGATTCTGATTTCATCGCGTTCGATTCCGTATGAAAAAGATGCATCATTAGAAAGGTCTAGGGGCATTTTAGTATTTCTACATGGCTGAGTCAGATGATTGAGTCTTCTGGAAAGTCATAGAGCATCCAGTTACAATTCCAACACACTTTATTTCATCTCGATTGGATATCGTATGAAAAAGTTATAAGTGTTTCCGTAAAGCCGATTTGAAAATCCAAACCGAAAATTCATCAATATGCTCTCGGTGTTGGGTGGATTTTTTGGAATTTATTTTTGAAATTTGAAGGGCATTTATGTACTTTTGAGATTTTGAAGGTCTTAGTTGATAAGGGGTGTTTAGCACTGGAAATATAAAGGCAGGGGCTTATGTGTATATAAGAGAATCAGAGGGATCCTTAATACACGGCTCAGATTGAGCCACGTCGGTCAGATTCAGATCTGACGATTCGTGCAAAAGCTTGCACTGAAGATGCTTATCCGAGGCTTGTTATTGGTGAAGTGTATTAGATATGATGGTCTGGCGCTACACCATATTGCATTCACTAGTGTGTGTCGCATGTGCATCATCACCGAAGCTTAGATATGGATCAAGTAGATCATATAGATCCAGATCTAATGGTCTTTAAATGATTCCCCTTTATGGGTTAAGCCGACATAGATTCGGAGTATATGCAGATGTAGCCAATCCGTGGTCGACAACACTTCTAATGATGTCAGCGCCTATGTCATGATGACGTCATCGAGATTCAAATCTAATGGTTTAGATCTATTGTCCGCTGGTTTAATTAGACGGCTTAGATTATAAGATCTTTTATATGCGATCTACGATCAGATTTCGCCCCTGTTGCGCGTGCCGCCGGCGTAGCCTACGCCACTCCTACGAAGATTCCATTTCAGGCTATCTCATTGCTCTAACTTCAAATGGTCATATCTCCCTCATTTTAACTCAGATTTGGGTGAACCAAGTTACCACTTCTTTGTTTTTTCAAGCCCTACACTATGAAAGCAAGAAAAATGAGTTTTGAGTGAAGAAAGGCTACAGTTTTGGCAAGAGAAGTTGTCCCCTTTTGTTGGTTCTTGAATGAACATGAATACTTGATGATAAATGTTCTTAGGCCATTAAAGGAGGTAAAAGAGGTGGTTGAGGTGTGTTAGTGATACATTGACTCAAAGCCAAGGAGGAAGAGAAGAAAGCAAGGATGTGTTTGTTTTGAAGAGCAAGAAGCCAAGGAGAGAGAAGGTGTGAGCACCAAACTTGTTAGTACAAGTTTCCAATCATCCTAGGCAATTGGTTGTGAGATTCTCTAACCTTTGATTTACATTATATGCATGTATATATGTTAGGGTTAGTTATGGACGAATGTTTACGTGCTAGGTTAGTTGTGGATGACTTGTAAGCATGCTAGCTAGTTGTAGATATATATGCTAGGCAGAACTTGACTGTAGGGCATTGATATAAGCCCAAATTTATTGTATTCTTTATTGAGTGCTTAGTGGATGCTAAACACAGAGAGTGGGTGCTCCCGTATAGTGGGTGCTACACATGACACTGTGAGTGCCATCTCAGCTTCAGCTTGAGAAAATTGGGTGTGGATGCTTCCGACTGTAGGTGCAGTCAGAAGTAGTGTATTGAGTAGGTACAAAGTCTTTATAGACACTACTCCGGGGGTATAGGAAAATTTTTGAACCTCGTAAAAACCCTGTGTTGTGGGTGCTTGTTGTTTGTATTTATATTGAAGTGCGTGAAATTTGAAATGAGTATGCACACTTAGAAGTACCTAACAGAGGCTGAGTGTGCATACAACTGTGTGCAAACAGGGATAGGTATACTAGGTTTTTCTTGGCCAGACATCAGACAGATTTTTGAGGATCAGAATTGGATTCACTGATTCACCCCCCTCTCAGTGATTTCCGGGTTACAACACTTACATCATATAAAAAATATGAGAAAATTGGTTTTCCGGGTAGAAATACAATTGAAAAAAAAAAATAAGAAAAATATTCATATAAAATATAAGAAAAGACCAACCCTTATGAAATAGGAAATAATACATATTTCCTCTCGCAAAGAAATCACATTCCTCCATAGAAAATGAATCATGAACAAATATATATTATTTAAAAATATCTTGTTGACTTCGAAGTCTTCTCAGAAATTTTGTAATTGGATTTTGGCCTTGTAGTGGCAGACATAGTTCTCTTTAGTCAAGTCATTATTTAAATTAGTTTCTTTTCACCCACGAGGTAGAATTCCTTCATCGATGGATATTGATACATTTATTAGTGTACTTAACTTTTTCTTTTGATAACAACAAGAGGAAAAAAAAAAAAAAAGAGAGAGAGAATAGTGACCAACATTCCTAAAAATATGAAAAATCAAATCTAGCATGCCACCCCCACTTGTAAAGGATTCACTAAAGTCCTCTACAAGGGTTCTCCCAGACAAGCCGCCACCTTGCCGAAAAGAAAAAAATTATAAGAAGTTTAATAGAATTGTATTTTCTAATATTCTAAACCAAGTTACTTAAACTAGTGGAAGTGACTTGTTGCTTAAATGGGAGGTAAACGCAACACTGCAATATCCATAGTTCCAAAATTGAGCTACCTCCTTATCCATTTTACCTTTTTTTTTTTCATCATTCACGTGTTGATGTAGAAAAGGTCTTGAAGAGATTCTTAGAGTGTTTGGACTGGCTGAAGACACTGATTGATTTTCTTGAATTTTCAGTATTTTTAGCAATACTATTAGAACCATAACTTTTGACTTGCCTAATGTTATGGGAGCCTTAACCCCAATTCAGAAATGATAACTAGTGTCCTAGAGGCGAAAATGGCCTAATACGTTTCCCAATTCATCTGTTTAGGCCCTCTACGGAGCCCACAAAATTTGGTCAAGAAAATTAGGGGTTTTTCTAGTTTCTTCTTATGTTTACATTTTGTTTACCCTAGTTATTTATTCTTTCCTTTTTTTTTTCTTTTTTTTTTCTCTTTTTTAAAAACCTAACTACGTAAGATCTCTTTTGGACTTCTATAAGAGGGACTTTTGAATCAAGGCAACAGTTTTGCTCTTCTTCTTCTCTGGAACTGGGGATTCATTTACCTTGTGGATTCTAGGATTCATTAGTATTAGAACAATATCTAACCCATCGCACTTCCTACTGCATCTAACAAGAAACTTGTTTGATTCGACGTGTGAAAATAATCAAACTACATCGATTTTTTTTTTCGCTAAAATATCATTTGTATTAAAGAAGATAAAAATATAATACAAGAGGGATAAAATACCCAATAAAAAAATCTACAATTTAACTGAGAAGAGCAGAGACAGATTTAATCCACCTTCGGCATTGCCATCAGCAGAAAAAACCCATCAACCAACTCTCCTCCACAATGATTTGAAGACTGAATTAGAGGGCTATAGCAGTCTATATCTCGGACGACCCGAGGCATCCATGTCTAGATCCATTTTTACCAAGGCCGGCCAAGATGTCACTGGTAAAGAGGTCTCAAAGCGAGCGGCAGACTTTGCCAAGAAATCCGCTACAGAATTTGCTTCACGAAAGCAGTGCGTGATCTTCCACTCCACCCTTTCAAGGTAGGGTAAGCAGTTAATCCACCTTTGCCGAAATTTCCAAGGAATTTTCTTTTTCTGCAAAAGATGAACCACCGCGACTGAGTCACATTCAATCCATAAACTTTGCACCCCCAATCGGTTTGCAGCTTCAATTCCTGCAATAATAGCCTGGAATTCCGCCTCAAAATTTGTGCCAATTTGAAGGAACTCTCTGTAATTATATAACACTTCAGCCTTCTCATTCGTGAAGACCTCCCCACCTTTTCGGATTGCCCAACGAGCAGCCGTCAGAATTTAATTTGACCCATCCTGTTGGAGGAGTACACCAAAAAATTTCAAATAATTCTTTTTGCCGGTGTTGAACCCCTGAAAATCCCAACCTTCTAGCGCACATCAAATCTTCAATCGAAACAGCCACCCCAGAATGGGCTAGTGTCTGAGAACAAATTTCATTTTTTATTTTCAAAAAACAAATCTGCTCAGAAGAAGAGACTCCTTCATACCGCCTGGAATTTCTCTCCATCCAAATAAAAAAAGGGATTAACACAAACCCCTTATTCCACACCCCTTTCAATGACACTGATTTTGCTTGGAGTTTCCACCAAGAAATCAGATGAGATTCATCATAAAAAACTGGTCTCAACACACCAAAGCATTGACAGAACCGAGACCATATAGAGCTAGCAAAGCTACACTCATAAAATAAATGATCTTTAGACTCCTCCGACTTACCACAAAAACTGCACTTTGAGGGCAGAGAGACACCCCTCCTTTTCACATTCACATCTAATGCAAGTTTATTTCGATCAATCTCCATCCAAAAACGCTTGCGCGGTTGAATAGAGGACTTCCACAAAAGATGACCAGCTCACCTTAGGCGAGCTTCTTCTGAGCTTCAGGTGACTTTATGGAAAAACTCCTGCTGAAGAAGGGCTCCAATGACATTCATCCTCCATGCCTGAAATATAGATCAATTTTGCTTTATTTGTAATATTTTTCATGAAGTTAGATGCTACCTGAGGAAATTCCCATCTAAAGTTATGGATAAAATCGCAGACTTTTGCCTTTAAATTCCCACTGTGACCGCCATCATTCAGAAGCATTTCTTCAATGGAGAGATGATCCAACCATCTGCCCTTCCAGAAATCAATTTTTTGCCCATTACCTACTGTCCACTGCTCATTTAAAGTCACAAAATTCCAAACTTTCTTTATCCCTGGCCAAATCGAAGAGGATATATGGCTAGATTTTAGAGATCCGTCTGCTTTTAGAAAACGACCCCGGAAGAACTTACTCATAGAGGACTCCTCATGCTTAATCTGCCAAGTCAATTTTGCTAAACAGGCAAAATTTACATCTCGCAGTCTGCGAATACCTAACCCCCCTTCCTGTTTTGGTTTGCACACATCGTCCCAATTCACCACTATTTTCTTTGTAACCTCCATATCACCTGACCAGATAAAATTACGCATCCACCGCTCCACCAATTTAATAGAATGGTCGCCACCAATATCTTGCAAAGTTATGTCAGAATACTAGAGATCACGAGCGCACCAACTCCACTCGTCCCGCCATTGAGAGCGACTTACCCTTCCATCCACTAGCTTACTTTTTATCTTATCTAGCAAAGGTAACAGATGAGATCCTCTCACTCTTCCTTAAAATTTCCACGCCTAGATACTTCGTCGGAAGCCTCTCTGATTTTATACCTAACAGAGAAGAAATATATTGTTTCCTGTGGGGTGCCACCTTCCCAAAAAACAGACTACTTTTATCCAGATTGAAATTTTGCCCTGAAAAAGCTTGATATTTTTCTAGGAAATCTTGGAGATTCTTCACATATTTTGCAGAAGCATTCATAAAAATAAATATATCATCTGCAAAAAATAAGTGAGAGGGAATGGACACACCTCGAGGTCCCGGGAGAGACTTCAGCTTCCCATCCCTTACTAGCAACTTCAAACCTCTGCAGAACACCTCCTCTGCCAAGATAAATAAGAATGGAGAAATAGGATCTCCTTGTCTCAGACCTTTGCCCACTGGGAAAAACAAACTACATCGATTGATCACTTCCCAATTGATCGTTTTAATAATGGAAGCTTTTGAAGAGGACTTCTAAAAAATTCTGAAGTTTCTTTCCTTCCATATATGTGCCACTATAAAGAAAAATGCAAGCTTTCCAGAGCATTCAACATTATTAGCTCCACCAAACTCATTAGCCACCCAGTTGGCCTTTTCAAGAATATTAAATCTAGCCCTATGGGATGGGGAACATAGATGGAAAATTTCTTCCTAAATTTGAGCCGTGACACTATAATGGAAGAAAAGATTATCTCTACACTCATGATTTGCCAATTTGGGATTATGAGAACACAGATGGTCTCCCAAGCCGATTTGGAGGAGAAAGGCCATTGGAGGAAGGCGGCCAAATAATTCTGTCAGGCCTACATGAACAAAATAATGTGAATGATTGCCCTCTTATCTATTGATGGGATTGATGCCTTCACCCTGTGTATGAATTTGGGGTAGATGTTACCCAAAAAACCAGAGTGGGGGGAGGGGTGTAGGCACCTTTTAATTTCGATTATTGACTTTGGTGTTTGATGTGAACTAGATTCCCTTTCCTTTGTGGATTTTAGAATCCAGGACTAGTAGAAAGCATTCAAGCCTAGGCAATTAACTTTGCAAAATTTGAATAATGGGGTTATTCCTGTATAAGAAACAGTTTGAGACTTGTTTTCTTTTCTTAAAATCAATATATTTGGGCTTGGATGCAGTAGATTGATCTACTTTCTGGATGGTTTTTATGCTTACATTAAACAGGAGTTTACGCAAATTGATCTATGTATCTCAATGGAACATTATCTTGGTAGGAAGGAGTTGCCTGAAAATGATTTTTTTGGTGAAAAAATACTTTTAATTAAAAACAAACTCAAGTAAGACCTAAATATAGATTTATCTGTATTATTATTATTATTATTATTATTATTATTATTATTATTTTCTGCATGGGTTATTTACTGATGATCATGTGGAAGGTGGAGTTGTAATTCAATGATTTGATCTCATCCTTTGTTATATAATTTCTTTATTCAGTAAAAGAATTCTTTTCTTGATTCTTGGCCTTGAAAAAATTTAAAATTAAGCATTTAATCAAGGCCTTCAGCATCCAACATGCATGTTCTGACAATGGATGGATGTTGTGAATCATGTCATAGAGTTTGTATTAGGGAAATTTTTCCACTGACCAGTTATAGTGAAGAGAATTTGTTTCTGTAAGCTCTCACATGTCGTTTACAGATTCTACAGATTCCTATTAAGAAGTAAAAATAATACCAATTGTAATTACAAGAAACACAAACAAACACAGCTACTGGTTGGACTTCAAAAGGATCAACGTAAAAATATTTGTTAATATGCTATTTTCTTGCCTATCAACTCTAAAGAGAGAGAGATAAAAAAGTCTATTAACACATCTCTTTTACTTTAGTCATTGTCTACTCACCAATAAGAAAAAATCAAAGAGAAATGTTAGGTTGACAGACACTGCCTTGTAGTAGCCGACATAACCTTCTTTAGTCAAGTCATTGTTCATAAGGAGACAGTTTTTCTTTATCCATGAGGAAGGAGGAAAATCTCTCAAAATGGAATCTATTCCAAACATATATGCCATGGTTCCTTACTTCGACAGGGTGCAAATATCTAAATTTCACCCTTTTAGATACTTTTTCAGACCTATTGCCGATACTAAGTAGCAGTCACAAATTTTTATCTATTTTTCATGATATTATGCATGGATCAGATATATCATGGCCAATTCCTCAGAAAAAATGGTGTCTTCCACAATGGAATCTGATAAGTGAGATTTCGAGTAAGTGTTTCCATAATCTTCTTCTGTCCGAAGAAATGATTCATCAAAATAATGAGTCACCCCTTCCGTTGATATGGACACATCTGAGATCACCAAATGCTTGGGAGTTCTTCTATTCAATCCCTTTCCTTCTTCTTGTTGCTGGATATCTCATTCGTACACATCTTCTCTTTGTTTCCCGAGCCTCTAGTGAGTTACCATATTTGTTCAATTTATCCCACTCAACTTGGATGCCATGAGGCGGGCCTTGGAAAGTTTTAGCATAAGGGGGGGGGTATTTTTTTTTTCTATCATTTCACAAAAAGAAGTTGCCAAACTGAGTGGATATGTAAAAGATATTCTTTGTTTTCCATCACTTCGACATGTAAAAAAAAAAATATTGTGACATTTCATTTCTTATAGTATTTTTCAATTGATTATTTCTTAGTCATTTATATCTCAATGGACGATTCCATCGTTTATAGACAAAAAAAAAAAAAAAGTAACAAGGGGTTTTTCAAACCATAAATTGTCTTTATCTTCTTTAAGTATTTCTATCTTCGAATTTTCTGGATTTCCATCCAGATAAGAATTTTTTAAAACTGGGCTAGAATTCCTTCCTCGATGGCTGTGGGTGCCTTGATGGGTATAGTCTTCCTTCGCCCAAGGTGGAGAAAAACTTTCTCCTTGTTCACAATAAATAAATAAATAAATAAAAGAAAGAGAGAGAATGTAAAAATGACCATCATTCCTGAAATAATAAAAAAATTAAATTTAACATGCTACCATTATGATGACATAATAGAAAATAAATTTGTTTGCCTTTTATAAAATTTATATTAAAGAAAACAAGATCAGATCACAGAAATATATGTTTATGCATTATTATGCAAAAATACTAGATAAAATATAAATAGGAAAATCAAAACATGATAAAAAAAAAAGGAAATAAATGCTAACAAAAGAGAAAAATTGCAAAAGAATCATAGAAAGCTCCCTAAAAAACAGAGTTAGCACAAAATTCAGAATCTCTTCATAAGGATTTGGCATCTTTTTCAATACTCTATGGAGAGCATCGCTAGCATAACCTTATTCCGAAATTAATATAAAATTAAAAGTAATAAAGAAAAATACGAGAAGTTAAGGGAAAAGTGGGGATTTCGATACATTCAAACTAAAATTGGAACTTTGTTTTTGGGAAACTTGGAGCTCAGATAGTGTCTGTTGGAAGGCAATCCACTACCTAGCCTCTTCGGTCCAGCCGGTTCAAGTAACTCATTTGATTTATTTATTTATTTATCTATTTGGATCCTGAGGACCTTGTAAAAATGAAATAAGGTAAAAAAAAAAAAAAAAGCATTACAAGTTGTGATGTAAGAATCTGGATGCTTGGATGGGTCTTTCTATAGAAATTGTTCTATCTTTGAATATCATATCGGAATAAAAATTCTAATTCTCTTAAATTCTTTATTTTGATTCGGATCCAATGGACCATATAGCATGACTTGTACATTGGATTAGTTAGGGTTTTTTAGGATTAATCCAAGAAGTGATTTTAGAAGCTCCATTTGTGTTATACCATATAATTTTGTCCTTATTAGAAAGATCCAATTGGATCAATAATTCTATTTCTTCAATTTATTTATTTATTTATTTTTAATTTAAATCCGGTTGATCTTATAGGATGATTTGTATGGCCAGATCTAGAGAGAACTGGATTTGATTAGACAATATGTGATTGATAAGTAAGGATCGGATTTTTAGCAAGGTACATAATGTATCGTCAAATATTCAATATGATTCCACAAGATCTATTTTCGATGAAGTAAAAGATTCTAGCCAATTTCCAGACAAACTCGTTACAGTAAAACCTATAGAAACACGTATGGATTAAGGAAAAGGATATATTGAATGGTGATGATGTGTTGGTGTACGATGTTTTGTATTCCGTCACAGTTTAATTTAAGGAGTACTGATGCAGCGCTTCAATAGGCAGGACGGCGGTCCCGCTAGCCGGTTAGCGGGCCTTGGGGGTTGCAAGGGAGGCAGGAGGCCCCCCTACATAGAACGGGTGTAGGGGGCGCAGCACCCCGCTCGAATTTTTTATTTGAGGGCAATTGTGTACCTTCCGGATTATGATTTTTTTGCTATATATTTGTAGCGAGGGTTTCTTTCTTTATAACGCAAGCAATACTGAGAGGTGTGAGAACGACCGTTGTAACCCTATTCTCCATTGATACTAAAGCAGGATCTTATCTCACCGAGGACGTAGGCAACCTTGCCGAACCTCGTAAATCTGTGTGTATCGTTTGTTTTGTTTTTTATTATCTTCTGCATCATTTTAGGGTTGCTTTTCTACAATGATGTACCAATCTACATGCTCTAGACGAGTCTTACCATAGAAATTGATTGATTTTGGAGTATTTGTTCCATGTGTTATCCATATAAATTCGTCTATATTGAAAGGTCTGATTGTATTAGGAATATGTCATTTTTTTTTTTTTTTTTTTTTATTTGTGATTTGGATCCAGCGGACCATGTTGGATGATTTATACATAAAATCTCATATCAATCTGGGTGCTCCAGATGAACCTTATCATTTAAATTCTTCCATATTAGAAGATCTGATGTGATCGGATCAAGAATTCTTACTCGTTTAATGTTTTTTTTCCTTGGTCTGAAGGACCTTGTTGGATGATTTGTACAACTCCAATAGATCCAAGTGGTGATGTACCAATCTGGATCCCTCTAGATCCTCCAAATGGATCTTACCACATAAGTTTATACATTTTGGAAGATCCAGAATCGGACATATGGAAGAAATAGATAAGAAAGGTTCTCTTACAACAAGATAATTAAGATAAGCAACCAACGAGGAAAAAAAAAAAAAAATACAGAAGAGAGCTGCTGTGTTAAAAAGAGTGAAGAGCGTTAAACACCCCATGTGAGTGGTCCAAGGTGTGTTTAGTGAAAGTCGAACTTAGGATGTCCGAGTTAACGACTCGTGTTAAGTTCATTGCTCACCAATTGCATTACCCTCTTGAATTACTATCAGGATACCTTTATTTGCCAACGAACCATAACATACTATTATTTCCGATCAAGTCTTCGTACGAAAACGTTCTCATATGGGCTTCACGTTGATCTCACTCTCTCTCTTAATTGCATTGTTTCATGAACTTAAGAGAATTCATGTGTTTATCACAGACCTGCAAGAGACGTTCTCGAACAAAAACCTGATCTGCTCTTTTATTCCTTAGCCTTCACCACAGCCTCTTCGGCACCATCGCGCCTGACCTTTTTGACTTCACCGACATTCGTGTTCTTTTGTTTGCTACTCTGATCTTTGCACTGATACTGAGGACGTGTTGGTTGCTTTGCGGTAACTACTTTGAGTTTCTCGTCGTCAGTAATACGAAACTCTTCAGATCCAGACATGATGTTCTTCTCCTCCTTTCCATTCTGATACACTCCCTTTACTGTTTTCACATTCGAATCTCCGAACATCTTGTTAGTTTGTTTGTTTCACCGATCAGCTCACTAAAACCAAGTTGAGGAAATAAAGGTACTAGAGGGAGGAGGATCTGGATGAGAAAAGTTGAAGAGGGGTTTTTTCACCCTATGCCTTGCCAGCCAATCATTTTATATGCCATGGTTGCAAGGCCTTTTCCATCAGTGTGGGGTCAATGGGAGCACATATAAACATCCAATTGCCATAGTGGAGTGGTCATTTCACCCTATTTGTATGGTTGCGAGAGATTTTTTTTTTTGGTAATGAAAAAATTATGTTCCATGGTAGTGATCATAGCCCCCAGGACAAGCCCCGTATGGCAAGCGGCGCATCTGTAGGACCAATGGGCGATAGTGGGGCATGCCAAGACTCGAACCCACAATCAGCCGACTCAAGTAGTGATGGGTTGAGGGCATTTTCACCACTAGGCTACCAGCTGACTCAAGCGGCACTTCCGCAGGACCATTGGGCGAGAGATTAAATGTTGTCAAAAACATTCTTTCCCCTAAAAATATATGAGAAAAATAATTAACAAACCCTTAGATGACAAGTCTCGGTTAACTGATCGCACAATCATTGGAAGTGTTTCTTCCCCACGAAGCAAAATTCAATCTTAATTTTTTATTGGGAAATATAATGCTGCACTGTTGCGATGCAACGAGGTAGCTAATGTACTTTTCTCATAATTAATTAAGGAAAAAGAAGCCTGAAAGGTAGTGTGGCTCTGCACCCAAACACATATGGGGCAAAATAATCACCCTCCCCATGAAAGCGGGAGTCCCTCCTATTTATGCTTTTACGTACATTTCCATTGGCTCCCATGTTGGTGCGAGGCCACACGCCTCTCAAGGAAACCATTTTTTTCCTTCCAACATTACTGTTTCTTCTTTCTCTCCCCATCAACCTATAAAAAGACCCAATAAACCGTCTGAGGCCATGCTGCCTTTCAAGATGATGTTTTCAACTCAGCATATAGAGTCACGCATTCTCACGTGGATTATATTTTCATCTTAAGATTTACAGCACAGGGTGGTTATTGGATCCAGATCCTCTCCAATGCACATTGGATGGCTAAGAGGGACCATGGCACACACCCCCAAGTCCACCCAACTGTTGGATGTGCGTTGTGCAGTTGGGGCATTGGGGAGGATCTTGATGTGTGGTTGTCACTCACATTGTGTCTCAATCCAAAAATCGTCTGATTGGAATTGTTGATTCTGAGATGGGATCATATTGTTTGATGCACAGGGTCAAAGCAATCAAATAGTGGGAGACCCATGTGGAGCTCACACACCCTAAGGTACTAGAGGGCTGGCATCATCGTTTAATGGCTGGGATCATCATCCTGCAAATAGGGATGCTCCTTAATTAAAGGTACTTCTTAGGATGGCATGCATTTCCCTTATAAATCTCAGGAATTAGGAATACTCAACTGTTGGGAAATTCGATGCAAAACTAGATGAAATTTAATAATCAAATATGGAATAATTTGAAATTAGTAATATAATCATATGGGGTAATGATTACAAATTTTTTTTTTTCAAGTTTGAAAATTTCATTTTCCTTTCTTTTAATACCCCTTGTAACTTAAATGAGCATTTTTGGGTTTCTATTCTAGAGATTTTCGGTTTTTCTTCTGTTAGAGTTATGAATTTATGCCCATTCGATCTAATTAGAGGAACAGTAGAAGAGACGCAAAAAGAAGGAGAAAGGAGTTTGGCAATGCCTAATCTCCATATGGTATCAAATGCTCGATTAAAATTTAGATCTGTAATTGGGCAAAATGTTTGATGTACAAACTTGATACCTTTTGTAGAAAAGCAAAGGGACATACAAAAATGTTCGTAAGAATGACAGACAACTAAGATGGGGAAATTTTCTTGGTGGATCGGTTGTTGAACGATGGGACAATTCAGATGGGACCTCCCTATCGTCCAAAATAATATATGAATGTGAAAAATCCTAAAAAATGATAGTTTTCTAATCAGCTCAACTTGATAGGCCAGTCTACAATGAATGAATATAGCCATTTTTAGTCAAGTCATCATGGGTAAAGAAAGACAGAAATGTTAAAAGTGACCAATATTACCTTGTAGTGGCAGACATAGCCCTTTTTAGTCAAGTCATTGTTCCTAAGGGGGTAGATTCATTTCACCCATGATAAACGGGGAATTCTTTCAGCAATGAATCTGAGTGTCTTGATTGATATACTTTTCCTTCACCCATGGTGGAGGAAAACATTCTTGTCGTTCACAAAGAACAAGAAAGCATAGCCTTATTCCAAAATCAATAAGAAATTAAAAGTAAAAGAGAAAAATATGAAAAATTAAGGGAAAAGAGGGGATGTCGATACCTTCAAACTAAAATTGGAACTGTGTTTTAGGAAAGCTTGGAGCTCAAACGGTGACTGCTAGAATACAGTCCAGCACCTAACCTTTTCGGTCCAGTCTGTTTAAGAATTCCAACTCATTTGATTGTTATGTTCAAATCTGGTTGGTCATAAGGGTCTTAATTAAAATAGAAGTTGTTCTATCTTTGAATATTAGATCAAATCAAGATTTCTAAATTGTTTAAATTCCTTATTTTGATTCGGATCCAATGGACCACAGGATGACTTGTATAGTCAGATTAAGATTTTTGAGGAATGATCCAAGTTGTGCCATAATCTTGGCCCACGTCCTTGGTCCTCTGGTCTTTCTATATATATATATATATATATATATATACTAAATAAATCATTTTTAATTCGTGTTGATTGCAGCGCTGCTAAATTTTTTTACAAAATGATGTCTCAAATTTAGCTTCAAAACAAATTTTTGCCCGATGGCAAGCTTTACTCTCAATTTTTGAATTTCAAATTGAATATATTAAGGGAGAATTCAATTATGTGATTGACTTCCTTACTCGTGAATTCCTACAGGGCTAGACTCTTCAAATAAACCTCCTCAACATGGCTCCCCCAAAAGAGTCTATTTCTTCAAATTCCCTTGTTTGATCCAAATCCAGCTATGGCACAACTGCTGTTCCATCAAATCAAATTATCACCCGTAGCCAATCCCAGTTGGCTTCAGCAAACCAACCATATTCTCACACCGTCGTCCTTTCCTCAGCTGCCGACCCACTTCAAATCACAACCAAGGCCACTTCCAACCTCCAAACAACCCAAGCCAAACCTCTCCAAACCGCCCAAGGATCCAAACTCAAAAGCCAATATCATGAGAAACCACTCAAAGAAGACCTCTTCACTATTGAAGAAGTTCTTGAAAATTACATAGGCACTCCCTCAAACATAGCACGACAAATCTTCTTTCAGGGATGGCACTATTATTTCCCAACGGCAGTAAAAACTCAAGAATTTTATGAATACATTCTTGTTGACACTGACTCTATCAGCCTCAAACTAAATTTCTACAGGAATGATTCATCCTTGGTCACACACACAACTGTGACCATCTGCAAAATCCTTAGCCTCAAAGAAGGGAACAACCATCCCCTCACTTGCAAAAACTTTTCAAATACCTATACCCGTCTTTGGTATCATTACTATGACTACCAGGAAGCTTGGTACAAAGCATTTTTATTTCAAAACAGGAACAACAAGCATTCCTGGTTCTTCTGTTTTGACTACAAATTCAATAATCAAGTTCCCCTCTGGTTTCCTCGATGGTGGGATCAATACGGCCCCATGGTCAGCATCCTTCCACAACAAATATAGGAGTCCTTCCAAATATTCTGCAAACATACCCAATAGCAACCACACCAGCTTGATCTCCTCCGGGTTTTCCTCCACTGCTACCTGGCATGGATCATTTTTTGGGACTACGAGATCAGTGGCTTCCAAACCCAGGACTGGATTGCCCCCGTCCTCTCACGTATTTACCATGTCAAATGGTGGAACAATTGTGATGTCTCCAAATGCGAAAAATCAGCCCTCATCCAAAGCCTTACGGGTCTCAAACCAGTTTCGGCCCTTCCGGCCTCATCAAAGTCTAGCATCAAAAGTGAGAAGGAAGCCCTTCTTGCCCGTCTTGTTGAACTCGGATCTGACTCAGAAGAAGAAGGTTTAAGTGATTGTACTTACAGCCTTGGTTCCATCAAAGGTTCCATGTTAGCCCACTGTCATAGTCAGTAAATGGCTCAAAATCCCTATGAAGATGAACCAGATGATGAACCCTCCAGCTCTAAGGCATCATCCTCAGGCAAATTCAAAACAATAGCCTCTCGCAAATCCCACCGGTCTACCATAAAATCAAAGTCTTCGACCAAAAGCTAATTTGGTCCTCAACGTCTACTAGGACGGTTCTAAACTAGCCGACCGATGATGTCAAAAACTCACCTAGTCAGCTAACCATGGACGACTTCATAGAGGAAAGGTGGTACTACTACTGTCCCAGGTTAAAGGACAGTTAGGCCAATACCAGGCTCAGTCAAATATGGTACAAACTCCTTGATCAAACCAACACGAAAAACAGTGTCTTAGACACATGGAATGCCGTGGTGAGATCATTGAAGATTCCAAATCAAAGAACAAGATCAAAGATTCTATTTCAGCAATCAAGATTGAAGATTCCAAATCAAAGGACGAAATCAATCTCAACTTTCGACGTCGACAATGCCCTCAAATAGTGTTCCAAATTCAAGTGCATAGTACCAAATGAAATGTAACTCGGTACTATTCCAAATGTAACTTAGAATAGTACCAAATAAAATTCAAATGCACTGCAAACCTAAATGAAATGTAATTGTGTCCTTTCTCTATAAAGGGACACTCCCCCTCTCCTCAAAATCACTTGGTTTTTCTCTCCCAAACTTAGAATTAGAGAGTGAGAAACCTTCCCCCCAAGGTAATCGCCCCTCTCAAGTTCTTCAAAGTCGAAGCTCTGTCAGACTACCTCAAAGCTCCGTCGCTCTTCAACAACAACTCCAAGGTCCGATCGTCCCCTCGAAGTCTAATCACTCTCAAAGGTTAGCACCAACAATCCTCAAAGCTCCGTCAATGTTCCAAATACCCTTCTTCCTCTCAAATCCTCCAACCTAAGCCTACCCAAACCTTTGTAATCAAAGATCTCCAAATTATAAGCAAAGTTTACTTTGATTTTCAAAATATTATCATTATTTTGCATCTGCATCTGCATTTTGCATACAGCTTGCATCTTGTTCTATCTTCAGATCAAAGCCTATAGTCATGCCTCTTGATTCTGAAATATAGATCCGGTTAAGCTACTTTTATTTTCTGTTCTTATTTTTGAGTTCTTGTTTTGCTTCATTTATTTGTTTACTTTAATTTTGCACAAATTAGTTTTAGGTACGATATCGCACCTATCCTAGTGATCACCTTCTTGCCTGGATCGGAGTACGGTATTGCACTGGTCTCGTTTTTCTCACCATACAGAATTAGGAGAACCCTATTTTCTTAGATTTTGGTGTAGATTGATCCTGTTATATGGTATCGATCATGTTGAGGAGGTTTATTTGAGGTAATCCGACAGAGCTTTGACTTTGAAGAACTTGAGAGGGGCGATTCCCTTGGGGGGGAAGGTTTCTCCTCTTTAATTCTAATTTTGAGAGAGAAAAACCAAGTGGTTTTGAGGAGAGGGGGAGTGTAATACCCTACTTCTTAAGCCCGGTCTGATTTCGCGGTTGATTCGGTTTAACCGTGCAGGAACCGAACCAGAGGGAGTTAGAGCGGGTTCCTTATGGGCTATGATGGCAAGGGTGACCTTAAACACCGGCTGGCCCGCAGTCCGAGCCGATGCCGAAGAGGCAGGAGTGCCCAAGCCTTGTACATGCACCTACCATAAGGCCATGTACGGATAAAGCAGGTATTATAGCCATATTTTAAGGTATATATGTATGCTACATCGTATGCCAGGGGTGGGGTTCGCGCCGAGGCCCGAACCCTGTCAAAATCCCAAGTTTTGGCCCTCAGGTGGGCGGACAGGTGGGTGCACCCACCCACCTGAGTGACCCATCCATGTGCACTATTCACTTATTTAGGAATTATATATATACTTTAAGATTTTCTTTTCTTTCCATTTATGACACCGTCGTTGGTGAGGATAGTAAAGAGGAGAGAGAAAAGAAAGGGAAGAAGAAGGGAAGAGAAGGAAGAGGAAGAAGAGAGGGGTTTCAGCGGCGCCGAAGCTTGATCTTCCCATTTCGGCGCCGGAAAAGTGATCTTCAACTCTAGATCTACAGTTAGAGGTAAGCAAAGTTGGGTTTTGTGAACATTCACCATACCCAAGCTTTAAACCCTTGATTCGAGTATGGTTTCTTGAGATCTTGTAAATCCCCTTTGAAATGATGAATCTAAGGTTTAATAGATGATTTATGTGTTGATCTTGAAGGATTTGAAGAGATATTGACAAGGTGGAAGAAGCATTGTGGGTTTGAAGTGATTTAGAGGGTTTGAGGTTGTTCTTGAGCAAAGAAGGTAAGATGGTTTCCCATCCCTTGAATCTAACCTAGATCTAGGTTAGAACCATCCTATAAGACCTTGAAGGTGTGAAGAATGGATTGGAAAAAGCCCCATTTGAATCCCCAAAGAATGGAGGAAGTTGGGAAGAAACAGGATTTTTCCCGCCAAGACCGGTGGGTGCAACGGTGGGCCCCTACCACTTGTGGGCACCCACCGAGAGGCGGGGGCCTTGGGCTTCGGCGGGCCCAACCGGCAAGCCAACCGGGCCATCCTACCCGTCGGTCCTAGCAAGGGCCCCTGGCCTAACCGGCGGGTGGAACCGGTGGGCCCTACCGGCGGGCCCCTACCGCCGGTCCCAACCGGTGGGTAGGACCGGTGGGCCAGACTGCCCACCTGTCTGACCCACCCGTGTGGCCCCGAAGGTAATCCTTATGTCCGATTGAACCCAAATCGGACGTGTGACCTTCTTTTGACGTTCTAAACATGATTTTGTCATCGGATTTCATTAATTTTGATCCTAAAATAGTGAAGTACTAACCCCGCTCAATTATGTTAGGTTCATCAAATCCTACCCGATTCGCACCGGATCTCACCCGTACCGAACGGGAATCCTTGTACGCTATAGGTAAGTGGGGAGAGGACGTTTGACCTTGTTTTAAGGCATTGTTTGGCATTCATTTAATTATATCTAGTCTAGTCATGCCATCATGAATATGCTATGTAGATTAGTCATTCCTCACATTGTTATGCATATGTGCTATGTTTACTTTCTAAATACCAATTGAATGAGATGTTTATATGTTGGATGTGGACATCATGGTGCATGATGCATTGATAGACTAGACGCCATACTCGGCTTGGAAACGAGTGCATTGGTGGCCCGTGGAATGGGACACGGTGGCACTATGCAATCGTACTATTGTCATATAGGAGCATGCGGTATTAGGATTTTCACCATCCCGTGCTACAACCCTTCCTAACAGGGGTTAAGGTGTTGGGTTATCATTTGGGGAAGCGTGATCGGTGTCGGTCCTTGTGGCGGTTAGACATAACGCCGACGGGTCATGTAGGAATCGACAACCCGGTGGTACATTCAAGAGGGCCAATCGTCTGCTTTTAAATTCTGAGTCGCACCTTTATTTTCGTCATTTACATTTCTTGAGAGCGGTGGACGGCATTGTCTTTACTTTTCCAGTACTCACGGTGGGCCTTCTCCGACACCCTATGGGCGTGTCGCGGGAGGAGTTCGCGGCTCGTGCCGAGTATCCGCCTTGTGGTTGTAGTAGCATTAAAACCAAGGACTTAGTAATGTTACTTAGGTGGATGTGATTTAAAATGTATAGCATGGCATGTAGTGCATATGATGTGTTTTGATGTGTGGACTTTGTGTGGTCCATCTTACCACTTAATGAGCTAGTGAGCTCATCCCACGTGTACACCCCTTTTTAGATGATTTTGAAGGTCATACATCTGAGGAGCACAGGGTGGGTCCCATAGTCGAGTTTCCTGATGAGGACTGGTGGACCCCTGAGGAGTTCGAGCACGTCACTGATTGCTCGTGCGAGAGTTGTCTTCGGGATAGCGATTCGAGGCAGTGAGCTCCACTTTGGAGGCCATCTTTGAGCTCCACTTCGAGGCCAGTGAGCTCTTTTATGTGATGCGAGTGGGCTCAACCCTTGATGCCGAGTGAGCTCTAGCCTTGATACCGAGCAGTGTGTACTCTGATTGTTTTGGTGGATTCCCTTATGTATTTGATATTTGAATTTTATTTTTATTGTGTAAATATCATGCCTTCGGGCCCACATGTATATAATTATTGTATCACAATCCGGGTATCAAGTATTATGGGATTTTTCACAGGTAAAACTTAGTCTTCCGCTGATCTGATGAGTTTATATTAGTTGGGTGTATCTTTGTGGTGGAATCTGATTCGATGATCTGGCAGTTTGGGTTAACGTGTTAACCGGTCCATCGCCGTTACGTGAGAGGGTGTGACAGGGAGTGTCTCTTTTATAGAGAAAGAACACAATTACATTTCATTTAGTACTATGCACTTGAATTTGGAACACTATTTGAGGGCACTATCGGTGCCGAAAGTTGAGATTGATTTTGTCCTTTGATTTGAAATCTTCAATCTTGGTTGCTGAAATAGAATCTTTGATCTTGTTCTTTGATTTGGAATCTTCAATGATCTCACCATGGCATTCCATGTGTCTAAGACACTATTTTCTGCATTGGTTTAATCAAGGAGTTTGTATCATATTTGGCTAAGCCTTGTATTGGCCTGACTGTCCTTTAACCTGGGACAGTAGCAGTACCACATTTCCTCTATGAGGACGTCCGTGGTTAGTTGACTAGGTGAGTTTTCGACATCACCGGTCGACTAGTTTAAAACCGTCCTAGCAGACGTTGAGGACCAAATCAGTGTTTGATCGAAGACTTTGATTTTGTGGTAGCCCGACAGGATTTACGAGAGGTTACTGTTTTGAATTTTCCAGATGATGATGCCTTAGAGCTGAAGGGCTCATCATCTGGTTCATCATCTTTGTTGGGGTTTTGAGCCATTTCCTGACCTTTGATGGAACCAAGGCTATAAGCACCATCACTTGAACCTTCTTCTTCTGAGTCAGATCCGAGTTCAGCAAGACGGGCAAGAAGGGTTTCCTTCTCACTTTTGATGCTGGACTTTGATGAGGCAGGAAGGGCCAGAACTGGTTTGAGACCCGTAAGGCTTTGGATGAGGGCCGATTTTTCACATTTGAAGACATTACAGTTGTCTCACCATTTGACGTGGTAAACAAGTGAGAGGACGGGGGCAATCTAGTCCTGGTTTTGGAAGTCACTGATCTCGTAGTCCCAAAAAAGGATCCATACCAAGTGGCAGTGGAGGAAGAACCGAAGGAGATCAGGCTGGTGTGGTTGCTATTGGGTGTGTTTGCAGAATATTTGGAAGGACTCCTATATTTATTGTGGAAGGATGCTGACCATGGGGCCATATTGATCCCAGCATCGAGGAAACCAGAGGGAAACTTGATTATTGAATTTGTAGACAAAACAAAAGAACTAGGAATGCCTGTTGTTCCTGTTTTGAAATAAAAATGCTTTGTACCAAGCTCCTGGTAGTCATAGTAATGATACCCAGGAGGGGTATAGGTGTTTGAAAAGTTTTTGTAGGTGAGGGGATGGTTGTTCCATTCTTTGACGCTAAGGATTTTATAGATGGTCACATTTGTGTGTGTGACCAAGGATGAATCATTCCTGTCGAAATTTAGTTTGAGCCTGACAGAGTCAGTGTCGACAAGAATGTATTCATAAAATTCTTGAGTTTTCACTAACGTTGGGGAATACTAGTGCCATCCCTGAAAAAGATTTGTCGTGCTATGTTTGAGGGAGTGTCTATGTAATTTTCAAGAACTTCTTCAATAGTGAAGATGTCTTCTTTGAGTGGTTTCTCATGGTATTGGCTTTTGAGTTTGGATCCTTGGGCGGTTTGGAGAGGTTTGGCTTGGGTTGTTTGGAGGTTAAAAGTGGCCTTGTTTGTGGTTTGAAGTGGGCCGACAACCGAGGAAAGGATGACGGCGTGAGAATATGGCCGATTTACTGAAGCCAACTGGGATTGGCTATGGGTGATAATTTGATTTGATGGAGCGGCAGTAGTGTCGTAGCTAGATTTGGATCGAAAAAGGGAATCTGAAGAAATGGACTCTTTTTGGGGAGCCATGTTGAGGAGGTTTTTTTGAGGAGTCTGGCCCTGTAGGAATTCACGAGTAAGGAAGTCAAGGACAGAATTGGATTCTCCTTTAATATATTCAATTTGAAATTCAAAAATTGAGAGTAAAGCTTGCCATCGGGCAAAAATTTGTTTTGAAGCTAAATTTGAGACATCATTTTGTAAAACAAATTTAGCAGCACTGCAATCAACATGAACTAAAAATGATTTATTTAGTAATGTATTTTGAAATTTTTGTATGCAAAGAACTATGGAAAGGACTTCTTTTTTTATGGTACTATAGTTCTTTTGTGCAGAATTCCAGATACAGAGGTAAACTGGACAAGTTGTTCTTTATTTTCATTTTGGAGCTTCTGTTTGAGAATTCCACCATATCCAATGTCGGAGGCGTCGGTCTCAACTAGTTTAAAAGCCTCAGGGTTTAGAATAAATAGACAAGGGATTTCCTTAACCAACTTTTTGATTGTTTGGATGGCAGTCGTTTGATTTGATGACCAAGGGGTTGGGTTCTTCTTAAGCCGAAGATACAAAGGTTCAGCGATCTTACTAATTTGCGGAAGAAAATCACGAACGTAATTTAAGCTTCCAAGAAATCTTTGCAATTGGGTTTTATTCAGAATTTGGTCTGAAAATTTATTACCAAAATAAATGGCACGATCGATAGGGGTTAAGGAACCATTTTCGAACAAATGACCAAGAAAATGAACTTTTGTTAGGAAAAATTCCATTTTTCGTTTTGAAAGGACAAGGCCATTAGATTTGATAATTTGATAAAAAGTTCTTAGATGTTTGAAATGCTGATCCACGGAATCAGAAAAAACTAAAACGTCATCAATGTAGACAATTGTGAATTGTCCATGGGAATTAAAGATGTCGTTCATAATTTTTTAAAATTCACTGGGAGCATTATTGAGGCCAAATGGCATGACATTGCATTCATTGAGGTCAAAGGGAGTTGTAAAGGCGGTTTTATAATGGTATTTTTCATGAATCTGGATTTGCCAAAATCTGAATTTCATGTCGAATTTGGAAAAGACTTTGGCTTGATATTTCTTTGTAAAATGTCCTTTTTGTTTGGGATTGGATATCTAACCCATTGAAGGGCATCATTTAGGGGTTTGTAATTAACAACTAATCTTGGGGTACCTCTTTCGATTTCAGAGGCTTTGTTGACATAGAAGGCCGTACAACTCCAAGGGGAGGTGCTAGGCTGAATAATCCTTTTAGCTAAAAGGTCATTGATTTCTTGTTTGCAAGTTTCAAGTGGTGTTTGATTCATTTGAGCAGGCCGTGCTTTGATCGGAATTTGGAGTTCAGAAAATTCTTTGGCGTGGGGAAGGAAAACCATGTGTTCCTTCCGATGCCAGAAGGAATTGAGGACCTCAGAGCAAAGATCGTGCTCAAATTTAGAACGGAGTTGATTTATTTGATGAATAGTTTTGGGATGGTTTATTTGTTCCTTAATTCTTTGATGGAGGAGCTCAGTTTTGAGAAAATTTAACTGTTTAGCTTTGGATGTGGTTTGGTGGATGGGGATTTGAGCTTGAAAGAATGGGAAGATAACCTTTCGTCCTTGGAATTTTGTAGTTATGGAATCTTGCATTATTTTAAAAGGTTTAATCATATTAAGGAATGGTTGCCCTAATATGATGGTTTGGTCAAGGTCTTTGGCAAGAAGGAAAGTCTGAGGAAGACAAAGTCCTTAATTGCAGATGTGGGTGTTTGATAATTTATACTGGATGTTTAATCCAGCACCATTGGCAGCAGTTAGTCTTTGGGTAGTACGTTCATATTACTGAGTTGGAATGACTCCTTCATTAATGCAATTAAGTTGAGCACCTGAGTCAACAATTGCAATGGTAGAGAGTTTGAAGGAAGCATGAACAACAAGATTAATATGAATATACCCTTGGGTTTGAAATGCTAAGGACAAATCCTGGAGGAGGGGTGCCATTAGCAAAAGGAATTTTAAAAGGTTCATTTGGAATTGGTTCTTGTATTGTAGGGTTTGGTGAAGGTGTTTGTCGAGATAGAGGGGATAATTGTTGTTTGATGATCTTAATTTCATGCTGCAGAGTTGCAGTAGTGGTTTCGAGGGTTTTGATTCGAGTAGAATGGTCAGGGGCTGAGATTTGTATTTTATCAAATTTGTAAAGTATATTTTGTAAATTATAAGGTTGGACAATGGTTTGGTTCTTAATATTTTGTTTGAGGTGTTCAAGACACGCATTTTTGTGTTCTGGATCAGTTAGATTATCAATGTATTCAAAAATGTTTGATTGAGGGGAGGTTCGCAACATACGAACCGATTTAGGAGCATCATCTTGACAACTTAGACCAATAATACAAGAATCATAAGCACAGGATTGAAATCTGTCATTATCAGTTGAGCTGGAGATAGAATGCTCGGAAGGTTAAACTTAGTTTAATTTATAATCTTGTTCATCAGAAGATGAAGAAGAAGTGTCTTGGAGAAGGGTAAAAATTTGAGATTTGTTTTTTTTTTCAGAAATTTGTAAAGAATTAATTGTTTTTGATACTCGACAGTACTTGGCGATGTGGCCAGGTTTACCACACCCCAAACATCCTTGGGAAGTTTGATCTGGTTTAGAATCTCTTTGATTTTTAGGTGCCTTGAAAGGCTTCTTGTATTTGTTATATTTTGGTTTTGAAGAAGGTTTCTGGTAAAACTATGGAGTTGTGAAAGGTTTGTGGGAAACATATTTCTTTGATTTATAAAAATCTTTGTAATATTTGCGAGAAGATTTGTGTTTATGTTTATGTTTTGTCAGTGGTCTAAGAGGAGCAAAGCCAAATAACTCACAAAAACCTCCTAATTCCTTTTTATAAAATTTGTTTTCCTTATTAATTTATTTCTTTAACCTGATATTAGTGCACAGGGCTAAACCCTCTTCATGAATCAGGCTAATGAGTTGTCCGTAAGTCATTTGGTCATAGGGAATAATCCCATCGTTTTCTTTGCGAAGACGTTGTTTGATTTTCTCAGAAAATAAGGTTGGGAGACCTGTAAGAAACTTCTCTTTCCAGCAAGGAAGGTTAGTATCAGGTTTGGTCAGGACTTTGGTTAAGAAGGTGTCTTTGTGCCTTTTGAAGTCGTGTAATTTTTTACACCTAAGGTTTGACAATTGTTCAGCTGTTAGATCTTTGAGATGAGAAGGGTTACCTAAGAAATAATTTGCAATGTTGAAAATGAGAGTATTAACAGCATCTTCTATATGTTGCCTTCCATCGTCAAGGAGGGGAGTACCATCAAGGGTATTTTGGATGGCCATTAATATTTCAGTTTTTTGGTCGTCGGTCAGGACATAATCCCACCAACCTTTGAGTTGGCCAGTAAAACCAGAAATAAGCAGGGTTGCAATAGCACTATCGGCCGTATTTTTTATACGGTGTGCGTTACTAACCATGGTCATTTCTTGTAATTTTAATTAAAAAAAACAAAAACAAAAAATAAAATGGATTGAGTTGCCTATCCAGCTGCATAGTGTACGCTACCCTCTCTCTCTCTCAAAATTAGATAATAGATTAATCCAGTGCACAAGACTCCTTCTATTACAAGATCTGGGAGGGGCAAATGTATGCAACAAATCAAAACAAAATGAAAAACATCCCAAACGAAACCGAGGTGATCTCTTCCATGTAACACTGACCTTCATGTAATTAAAGACTTTGATGCAGACAGACAGACACAGAGAGAGAGAGAGAGAGAGAGAGAGAGAGAGAGAGAGTAAGGAAAAGCATTTATTTTTAAGGTTTAGCAAAAAACAAAGAAAAGAAAAAAGAAAGGATGAACTAAGATCACACATGAAACATACAATTAACTAATTATTCTTTTTCACCACTTGTAAGGGAAGCCTCGTTTTATCGCGAGATCACTGGATGAAACTACTGCGTGATGGAGGAAACAAAGCTGCTATCCTTCCTTTGCGTTGTTGAATAGCAGTCTTCCACCCGATCATCGATGATTTCGTTGGATGTTGCAGACATAGCTTCCGAGCTTGCATCCATAGCTTCAGAGCTTGCATCAACTTTTGATCCCTAAATTTTTTTTTTTGGTAAGGACTTTTGACCTTTTTTTTTTTGCGGTAAGGACTTTTGACGCCTTAACTACAACCTCTGTAGAATCAGACATGTTGTTCCGCTGAATACTTCCAGTATCAGCCTTCTGAAACTCACTGCTTTCTCCTTCGACTCTGATTTTCGCATTTCCGGTCATCTTGTTGCTTTGTTTGCTTGCCTTATCAGCTGACTGAAACGTAGCTGTGGGTTTCTTCGCCATCATCTAATTCCTCAACTCCAAAATACAGTTTGATTGGATTGAAGGCATTGAGAGAACCCCTCTATTTATAGACAAGTAAAAGTAAAAACTATCCATAGTTAGTACTGTCATTGGATACTGATACTGTGACGTGTGGATCAAATTGAAAATAGAATGTTTATTTTTTAATTAATTCCCATTTATTAGCTTATGAGCACTTTTGTTTTCTAGATATAACTTCAAAACAAGCATCGATTTACTTGAAAGGAGTTGATCAAGTGACCAATTCTTAGGTAGGTATTCCACTAAGCATTGCAAATCATTGAGCCAAAATGCAGGTGTGCAAATCAAAAGAACCGACAACTACAATAATGAACATATTTAATTTAATCCGATTACAAACATTGCCCATTTTATTCAAGTCTATTCTTTTTTCGATAAAGTGTTTTTTTTTGGGGGTAGAAATTGGCAAAGGACTGGATGAGGGATCCAGCTCCTCTCCAACAACTTGGACCTCTAACGAGCATCTAACAGCTGGGACATGCATCTCGACACTTGTCAAACGTTTGTACTAGTTAGCCCCAATTTTGATTTAAGCACCTCATGATGCAGCTACCTTTTGAATTCGGAGTTCGGATCATCTTCCCACATCAATCAAAGAAGTTTGCCATCACTTTACTTACTAGAATCCAAAAATATTGATAAAATTTAGATATAATTTGGGATTTTGAGGGAAGACTTCGTTTTCGTTTTGAAGCTTGATATTTTGTTCTTATTTTTTGGGATATATATATATATATATATGTATATTTTTTTCAGTTTGCTTTGTTTTGTGTAGTAAAAACTTGTAGTGCCTTCAGCTCTGATGATGGTTATGTGGAAGGTGGAGTTCAAGTTTTTGTATTCCTCATTCTGGTTTAGGTATGCCCAGATTTGTCTCTATACATCCTTGTATATAATTTTAAAGGAGGAACTTGGGTCTGCCGTTGGTTTCCTTGCAACTAGAGTTTCAACAAGGATAGTTGGGATGGAAGGGCAGAAGTGAGATTTTCGAAAGGGGAAGAGAAACTAACATACTGCTGGGCACAACGCTAGCATGTCCAGCCTTTACCCTTATTTTAATATTATCATTTTGCCGATATTTAGCACAAAAAAAAAAACCTTGTATTTCTTGTAAAGGAAAAATGCAAGGCACATTGCAGAGCTGTCAATAGCTCTCTCTCCCTACCCTTTGGAAATGACTCTCATGCCCTTGCATCCTCACCCTCCCATTAGTTGAACCGTATCTACAAAAAAACTGGTGGCATGCCCAACCCTCTCCCATAAAAGAGTGCACCATTGTCAAAAAGGCTTCATTATGACCAAAACTTTATCTGATGGTCGACTTCGGAGGATAAAACTGAACCAAATGTGCACTCTAGATGAAGAAAAACTGAACCGAACACTGATGGGTTGGGCCATCCAAGTGATTTTTCACTGTTTGATTCCACATTTTCATTTTTGGTATTAAGAATTTGGCCGAGCTGATTTTTCACTATGGGCTCTTTTTTTCTTTTTTTCTTTCTAAAGTTCAACAAAGTATATATTAATAATGAAGAAAAAAAAAAGGAAAGAAAAGAATGGTATAAAGAGTTTGTCTAGATATTCCTAGACCAAACCATTAAAAAATTAGCATTATCAGGACACCTCTCCACCTTCGGCATTGCCATCAATGGAGAAGGCATTCTGAAACCTCAAAGAAATGTAAAAATGAACCAAATCTAATTCCGAGGTCTATATGTGGACTTCTACTTTTCTTTTCGGGAAAAAGAATAATGTAGGGCTGCATATGTTATGCTAGTGCTTCCCTGTGTCTCTCTTTGCTCCTATTAAACGAAATATCTTCCCCTATTTTGAGAGAGAGAGAGAGAGAGAGAAGGCTCCGCAGCTAGACAAGGAACTCAATCTCTGGGAGAGCGGAGGCTGATAGAGTTATTTGGGACTCAAATGTTAATGTGATAACATCTTTTGGGATCTTTCTAGGAGTAAGAACAAATTATGAAACTGAATTCCAAAGCTTGATAAAAAGGTTTAATGATGGCAAAAGAGTTGGGAATTCATCTCCTATGGATTGAATCTAATTCAATAGTTGTCACAATGCCAGTTAATAAGAAATAAATTTCATGGTATGTTATGCAAAATTGGCTCTACTTGAGTCCTTATCTCCATGCATGTTGTTCAAAGGAAGATAATGCATTGCTTCAGTGATGCAAACCCGATTGAGGATTACCTAGAAAAATTGGCAACTCGGAATGGTGTCTCGTCCTTTTCCCAAGGCTTTCTTCGCTCTATGGACGATGAGCTTCGTGTTGATAATTTGAGTCGTTCAAGGTTTCTTTTCTTCTAATTCTGTTAAGTAAGGAATTCTGGATTCCCTTCCCCTACTCATGGCGATGCCGAAGGTGAGGGTGAGTTTCCTCCGTCTCTTCCTTTTTGTTTTAAGTTACTAGTGTCTAATTTGATCCAACTTGTATTTCCTTTTTTCTTTTTTTTTTTTCTTTTTTTTTCTTTTTTTTTACATTCAGGATCTTTTTAACGGACATAAAATGTCTCAATTTTTAGGGAAATTTACATTCACCTCCCTTCGTGTTTGCCTTTATTATGTTGTCCCTCCTCGAGTTTCGTTTATTACATGTAAACCCATCAAAACTAATACCATGAGACTAGTGTTACTGTTGAAACTGAAAAGACATAATTACCCATAACATTTAAACTCCAATTTTAAATTTCTTTTTTACCCTTGTCACTTTAATAAAAAAACAAAACCCTAACAAATTAACCCAAATCAAAAGAGAAAGAGCTTACCTTGTCTAGCAAAGGAGGATAGGCGGTTGCATTTTCCGGCGAAGTAAAGGGAACTCTCTGGCGAAGGTGGAGAGGAGGCTTCATTTACTTTGGGTGTGCTTAGGATGTTTCTGTTGGTGGATTTTTCTGGGGTTTGATCAGATCGTCTGTGGGAACAGTTCTGTGGTACCATTGAAGGTCCTTCAGCTGCGACTCTCCCATCCAAAAGGTCGTTGCTTCCCTCTCTGTTTTACTCCCATTCGGCTGCCACTTACCCGCTGCAATTTGGTTTCGTGCAAATTTTTTCCTCTTCAATCACGAACTTTCACCTCTGTAGATATCTTAAGAAGGAAAATTTGGGACACAACCCGATTTGTGAGTGCAGTATCTTAGCTGCAACTGAAAACACACAACATTTTATTCAGAATTTTACCCCTCTTTTCTTTTTTAAGAAAATTGAACTTGATCACTTATTCAATAGAACCCCCAACCATGTATTTCAGCCTCTCCTCTTCCCTGTATTCTACTCTGATTTTTGTTTTGTGTAATTTTAGTCTGATGTCTTGGGAATCGATAATTTCTTCGTTCTGAGATTGTGGGTTCTGTGATTTTTGCTACATGAATGTTTGTATTTGATCTTTTGCATCGGAAGATGCTTTTGATGTCTTTTTTTGCTGATAAGGAGCAGGTGATAGTTCTTAATAGTCAAATCAAGGAAGACAAAAGAAGATCAGATTGCAGTGGACCGTCTTTGTTGCTCGAGAAACCTTCAGTTTAATATACCTCAACAAGCATCTGTAGCTTTAGGAACTAATTCTCTTTTCTTTGTTTATGTTTCTGGCAACATTGAAGCTGGTACAGTATTGTTGATATGGTAAATTTGATCATTATCTGGGCATCATTTCAATGAAGCTAGGGCAGTGCTTGTTCAGTGAGATTTCGGTGACCTTTCCTCGCCGGAGCAAACACATAAGCTCAGATTTCAAGTGACCTTTCCGAACCAAGGAGTGGATTCTCTTCTTCGCTGGTAGGATAAAGAAAATGGGAAGGGTATTGTAGGTATTAACTAAAATATGACTCAACTTAACGGATCAGATTTCAAATCAGCCTTACAGTGTTAGGTTTTTGAGTTTAAATGTAATAAGCAAAAGAGGAGAAGACGTAATAAAGACAAACGCGAGGAGATAAATTTTTCCAATTTTTAATACCAACAAAGAAAAACGAAAAATCAAGAGAAGAATCAGCTCGGCTGGGCCAGCCTATATAATTTTTAATTCTTTTTAGGGAAAATTACAAGAGTACACACTATTGGGTTTATCATTATAAAACTACTTACTTAATGTTTGGGTTTACAAAACTACCCAGTACAGTGTTCCTCTCTCAACATGAAACTTTTTAGACAATTTTACCCCTCAATCTTACCTTCTTCGATCAACTTGTCTATCCCATCCCTTACCTTCTCCTATACAGTTGAGCAGCGAAACCTCCTCTTTACCACTCTTGGTCTTCGTTGTCGACCAACAAGGGTAAGCTCTTCTTCTGTTGAAAATGAGGGGCCTCCTCTCGGTTACATACAAGAACGTAATCAAATCTCAATGTGCAGCCTGGTGATTGTTACCCCTGTCCAAGAACAACATCGGATTTAGCGAATTCGATGATGACTACCTAGGTGGAAGAGATTTCTGCTGATCACCGGTAGCAAGAAGTCAAAGGCAGTGGAGAGTGGGTGAGTTCGGTGCTCTACGAAGAAGAAAAGAAGTGTGGTTCGGGTTTGTAGAATGGGATAGGGAGGAAGGAAAAGAGGTGGGATGGCAAGTTGCGTTGTCGTCTTCTGCTTCTTCTTTTTCTTCTTTGGGTGGAAATTGCTCTACTCAAAAATCTCCATCCCCTCTTTCTGCCAATCACTTCTCAAACCATCTCTTCAGCCACACCATGTCAATCGACTTGCAATTGCAGGATATGTTGTTCATCAACAGCCCTCCGAAATCAAGCCTGAAATTGGACATGTGATAAAGAAATGAACTAATCTAGTTGCAGAATTTCAAGTCCTAAACAGAATGGGACTAATCCAGTTGCAGGATTTAAAGTCCTAACAGAATGGGACTTAACAATAGAGAGAGGGGTGGGGCAGGAGCCGCAGGACTGCAGAAAGCAAGGGGTGGGAGGGGGTGAGGCGAGTTACCTTGTTGTACGCCCTCCTCTTCTTCAAATCACTTCAGATCTAGAGGTGGTTTCGGTGGGTGGCTAGCTAAACAGTCATTGCCTGTTCAGGTCGCCATTGTCACCGCAACCAATTTGGCCATTGGTGCCTGCAATAGTAGCTGTTGCAAAAATAAATTGATTGAGTTGAGAAATGGTTTGCAGCGAATGGAATGGTGTCATGCCATGACTTGCAAAGAGGGGTGGGAAGAACCATAGATACAGTGATCTCAGGAAAGTTTGGGTGGAAGGAAATAAGGGTAAAACTAGAATGAAATGTAAGACGAACACTGTAATGGATAGTTTTGTAAACCCAAACATGATAGTTGTATATTTTTGTTAACTCAAACATAAGATGGATAATTTTGTAAATGGAAACCCAAAAATGGGTAATCATATAATTTTCCCTTCTTTTTATTATCTTGCACTTTATTCTCCATGTCTCCTCAACATTTGAACCTGATCAAGCTGTCGTAGCAAATTAAATATTTTAATTTTTAGTGGTATGAAGGCAACTTTAAAGAATTTGAATAATGGGATTACTCCAGCCTACGAAATAGTTTGAGACTAGGTTTCTTTAAAAATCAATATATTGGGTTCTGCAATTAACAAATTTCTTTAATTAATTTATGTTATTTTCTTATCTGTAACATTGAATTTCAATCAACTAGACATTAGGGAGAGAGAATTTTATCTTCCCCACACACCCCTCCCACCACATTAAAAAAAGAAAAAAAGGATGAACTAAGATCATTTTTCTTATGAAAATGGATTTCATACAATACTTTTATTTTAACATCAACAATAGTTCCTTCAAAATTCACAATTTATTTGGTACAATCATTTTTCTTCTTTTGGTGGATGCAACATATCACCACTGGTTATGGCTCTATAATTTGAACCTCTGCAGATCCAGACATAATGTTCTTCTGCTCACTTTGATTAGTAGCTCCTTCTGAAACTCTATTCTGTCGTGCCTTTTTATTATGACTTTTGAATTTTCCGACATTGTGTTGGACTGTTTGCTTCTATCAGCTAACTAAAACAAAATTGAGGAAACAGAGGTAGTAGGGGCCCCAAGCCCAGGGGGGTTAGAGGGAGGGACAAATGAAAAAGTTGCAGGAGAAGGAGCTGGCTGAGAACGTTGAAGATGAGCTTTTTCATGCCATCCCTTGTTGTCCATCTTCTAAATCCTCAAGTCCAAAATAGGGTTGAATGGGCTGAAGGCACTGCTAAAATTCCTCAATTTAAACAATATTTATAGGGGAAAAGACTGCTACCTACCTGATAGTGTTGTGTATGCCCAAACACGTAGGGAAGTGGAATCAGGCTGTGAAAAGACACCTATGTCTTGACTCAACTTTCACGTGTGTCTAGGCGAATACAATAGTATCCAATAGCATTCGTTTTCCAGTATTTATGTCAAGGGAGGGGATTGTTGCCCCCGGTTGCATGGCCTGCGCTAGTGTGAGGCCAATAAAAACACTCAAGCATCCAATATAGAGATTATTCTCGTATGTGAATCTGATCCGATCTCTTCCTCGGGCAGTCTTCTTCAATCTCTCTTGTCTCTTATTCTCTTTATCAGTCACTTCCATTTGATTGCTTCTTTTGCATGGAAAGAACATAAATATTTTTGGAAGTTTCTTCTTTCTTGTTTCTTACTCTCTTTATCAATCTCTTCCAATTTGAGTGCATCTCTAAAGTAGAAAGAATATAAGCATGATTTTTTTTTTTTTTGATAAAGAATATAAGCATGATTCGACGGAGCTAAATCAACCGGTAGAATATATTGTCGCCTTGCTTACTGGAGGTACCCACCATTTAATTGCGAGTTGGAAACAGTCAAATAAGTTATAGTTGGTGGATGGGATTGAAAAGAATCAAACAGTGGGATACCTATGTGGTGCCCACACACTCTTAGATATTACAGGTTCCTAATCAGCACAACTGGGAAGACAATTTCATAAAGAAACCACAATTACCAGAATGAACATCTCTTTAGTCAAGTCATCATCCATAAATCAGTAACAAAAGACACAGAGAAATGTTAAACTGATAGACATTGCCTCGTAGTGGCAGACATAAGTATCTTTAGTCAAGTTATTGTTCACATAGAATTAGTTTCTTTTCACTCGCGGGGAAGGAAGTTGATGCTTTTATTAGTATAGTTAGGTGGAGGAAAACTTTTTCTTTTATTAATAATAAGGGGAAAAAACAGAGAGAATAAAGTGACCAACATTCCTAAAATAATGAAAAATTAAATCTAGATGCCACCCCTACTTGTAAAGGATTAACTAAAGTCCAATACAAGGGTTCTCCTAGACACAACCCGCCACCTTGCCAGAAGGAAAGAACAATATAAGAAGTTTGATAGAATTGTATTTTCTAATATTCTAAATATTCTAAACCAGGTTACTTAAACTAGTGGAAGTGACTTGTAGCTTAAATGAGAGGTAAACGCAACACTAGAATATTCACAGTTCCAAAATTGAGCTATCTCCTTATATATTTTACTTTTTTTTTTTAATTATTTTATTTTATCATTCATATATTGATGTAGAGAAGGTCTTGAAGGGATTCTTAGAGCGGTTTGACCGGCTGAAGACACTAATTGATTTTTTTGGATTTTCAGTATTTTTAGCAATATTATTGGAATCATAACTTTTAACTCAGCCAGTGTCATGAGAGCCTTAATCTCTGATGTTCCCAGGTTGGCACTGAGAGGGGGGTGAATCAGTGGTTCCAAAAATTTCCTCAATTGCAACCCAACAAGAACTTCCAATTTTCAAGTTCTAGATTGGCCGGGGCAATCCCATAATTACCAATCATGCAAACAACGACACGTCCACCTCACACCACAATGTGGTTGAGTCTACCAGATAGTGTCCCACCACTCTGCACAACATGCACTTCAAATATATGTAGAAAAATAAATGCGAGACAATAACACCAGATATACGCGGTTCAGCCAGAATGCCTACTCCACGGAGGAATACCCATATAGGGTTTCGTATTTCCCCAATACTCAACTTTTTAATCGCTACAACGGTCCAGGAACTTATCCCTGCTTCAATCTGAGATGGAACTCAGACAAGGGCAACAACCCCACACCCTAGACAAGCCCCAACTTGCTAGGTTCACAATTTTAAATCAATAAAATAAAATCCCAACCCAATACACCATTGATCTAGAGTTTCTTAACAATAAACACTCTAGAATACAAAAATAAGGATTTCAGATACGGGTTACCTCAGCCTGTGTAAACCCCGTTGATGATTGCTTGCTTGACATATAGAAGAACATGCTCAAACCATCAACATAGCAGCCTTTTGGATCTCTCTTAATGTTGCTTCTCTCCCTCTCTCTCTTTCTCTTTCTCGGTTTTACTAGTGATGGAGAGGTACACTTTACTTTGTCAAGAGGATTCCTTTATATCACAAAGACATCCGTAGGGCTCTCATCTACTTCATAAGCTGTCCACGCATAAGGAATTCTGTTTCTTACGGGCTCACTCCGCGAACAACAAGGTTGTAATCTGATTACACGTATACAACTTTTATCTCAAAGGATTTCGTATTCAATAAGGAGTTGAACTCCTTGCTATCCACGTGCTTCAGTAAGAGAAACCAGATTTGCTTGAACTCCCATCTTTAATTAAAGCTTCAAGCTTTGTTGTCCACGTAGAGATGAGTTATTCTATTTGATTAAACTACTGAAGTTCTATATGATATACCCATGTGGACCCTTGCTTTTTAAATCCTTGCACACTCACCAACCTTCTAGATGTAAAGCTCAATGCTGTTCACATGCTGATCAAGTGAGATTCAAATCCTAGTAGGAATAGGATTAATGGGATACTTTGAATTTGAGTCAACTTCCTCAAGGCGCTGATGTATTGTATCAATCCTCTAGCTGTTATGCTTCAATGCTTTCTGATTTCACCATCTAATATCTTAAGATGTTGTGTTACATACAAATTCATAATATAAGAGTTGTAGTGCTTGGCTGGTTCAAGTACAAACCACAAAACCGATTTTCTGCTGACTTAATCAAAGTGGTTTTCTTACCTCATCATATTTGTGGCTGATGTAATGTTTGATACAAACAAATTGGTTCAATCCCGAATCCACATATCGAACCTAAACAAATTGAGTCAATTATCGAACCAGAACCAGAACCACTACACTATTACCAACAATGACAACACTTGGACCCAATTTCTCAACAATCTCAATTCAGAAATGACAGCTAGTGCTATAATAGTGAAAATGACCGAATACGTTTCTCCAATTCATCAGTTTAGACCCTCCATGGAGCCCATGAAGTTTGGTCAAGCAAATTAGGGGTTTTTCTAGTTTCCTCTTATGTTTACATTTTTACCCTAGTTATTTATTTTTACATTTTTTCTCTTTTTTAGAAGTGGCCTAACTATATAATTAAGATCTCTTTGGGACTTCTATAAGAGGGACTTTTGAATCAAAGCAGCCGCTTTGCTCTTCTTCTTCAATGAAACTAGGATTTCATTTACCCTGTGGATTCAAGGGTTCGCTAGTATTAGAACAATATCTAACCCATCGCACTTCCTACTACGTCTAGCAAGAAGCTTGTTTGATTCAACTCTTTGCCCGTGGAAGTAGTCGAACTGCATTGATTGATTACATCCCATTTGATTGTTTTAATAATGGAGTCTTTCAAAAGAGGAATTCTAGAAAATTCTGAAGTTTCTTCCCTTCCATATATGTGCTACTATAGAGGAAAATGCAAACTTTCCAAAGCATTCGACATTATTAGCTCTACCAAACTCTTTAGTTGGCTTTTTCAAGAATATTCAATCTAGGTGTATGAGATGGGGAACATAGATGGCAAATTTCTTCCCAAATTTGAGCCGTGACACTACAATGGAAGAAAAGATGATCTTGACAATCACGATCTGTCGATTCGGTATTATGAGAATGGATGGTCTCCCAAGTTGATTTGGAGAAGAAAGGCCATTGGAGGAAGGCAGCCAAATAAATTTTCAAGCCTAGATGAACAAATTAATGTGGATGGCTGCGTTCTTTTTTATTTATGGAATTGATGCCTTCACCCTATGGTTTGAATTTGGGGTAGATGCTACGGAAGAAAAAAGGGGGGGTAGGCACCTTTCAATTTCTATTATTGAGTTCGGTGTTTGATGTGAACTAGCTTTCCTTTCCTTTGCGGGTTTTAGAATCCATGACTAATAAAGAGTATTCAAGCCAAGGCAATTAACTTTGCAAAATTTGAATAATGGAATTACTCTGCAGAAGAAACAGTTTGAGACTTGGTTTCTTTAAAAATCAATATATTCGGGTTTGGATGCAGCAGATTGATCTACTTTCTAGATGATTTTTATGCATACACTAAACGGGAGTTTATGAAAATTAATTTATGCATCTCAATGGAACATTATCTTGGCAAGAAGGAGCTGCATGGATGTTATTGCTAACACCTGAAAATGATTTTCTTGCCAAGAAATCCTTTTAATTAACCTCAAATAAGACCTAGATATAGATTTATATAAATCTGTATGTTTTGCTTGGGTTTTCTAATGATGGTCATGCTCAAGGTGGAGTTGTAATTCAATGGTTTTGATCTCATTATTTGTTCTTTAATTTTTTTTTATTCATTAATAAAGTTCTTTTGCTGATTCTTAAAAAAAAAAAAAAAAAGGCATTTAATCACGGCCTTGAGCATCTAACATGCATGTTCTGACAATGGATGGATGCATGTGTGAATCATTCCACAGAATTAGTATTAGGGAAATGTTTCCAGAGACCAGTTATGGTGAAGAGAATTTGCTTTTGTAAGCTCTCACATGTCGTGTACAGAGTCTACAGATTCTTATTAAGAAGTAAAAACAATACCAATGGTAATTACAAGAAACACAAACAGACACAACTACTGGAATTGGACTTCAAAAGGATAAACATGAAAATATTTGTTAATATGCTATTTTCTTGCATATCAACTAGAGAGAGAGAGAGAGAGAGAGAGGTTCACATTAAAAAAGGGAAAAAAAAAAGTCTGTTAACAATTTATTTGTTGCGATCATTTGTTCTTCATTTCAAGCTGTGCAGATTCAGATAACTTGTTCGTCTGCTCACTTCCAGCAGCACTTTTTTGAAACGTCACACGGCTACTCCCTTCCATTGTGATTTTGGAATTTCCTGTCATCTCGTTGCTTTGTTTGCTTTTCTGGCCAGCAGACTGAAACGTCAGTTCATTTTCTGGGGGTTTTTCACGCGATCCGAAGCAGCCCATCGATCATCAAATCAAATTCCTCAACTTCAAACTAGTGTTGTTGAACAGGGTTGAAGGTATGATAGAATTCTTCAAATGTAGACATTATTTATAATGAGGGAGGGGATCATTGCCCCACTGCAGGTGTGTGACAAATGGGAGCACACGTATTAGCATCCAATAGAAAATGGATGAGGTGATCATTTCGCTTCCTATGTCCGCTACCAATCGCATTTTTCCCTAATAATATAAGTGTAAGGGGAAGTTTTTTCTTTCTTCCCTGTCACTTTCTCTCTTTTCTCACTTTTTTTTTCCAACTTCTGGATCGATGGAATTTCTTTTCAGTCACATACAAATCAGTTGCCATGCGTCACAAGCCATGCGTCACGCAACAAGAAAGAGGAGGGTCATATGACATAACTTACACAATTTCAACCAATCCACTGTGTTCCATATGGCCCCAAATGACATTTGGGTCTTGCACTTCAATTGTGTGGCTACCAATCCACTGGGGTACCGAAAGTGCTTCTATAAAGAAAATGCGAGAATCCCAAACTTTCTTCTTCCGCACGCCAGATAACAACTTTCTTTGTGGAGTAATATACTGCACGTGAGCAAAAAGAAATATCAACTGTTTCAAGTGATGCCAATAAGATTTTTGAGTCTCTTGTATTTTTTGAGATCCAAAGTTTACAAGTTACTTAAGAGCACCAATTCTTTCATAGACTTCAACTAAACTTCTACTATCTATGAGAATTAGTTTCTCCAGATTTGAAAACCCTGAGAAGTCCGGTGTATGGCATGCGGAAGAAATTTAATTAGTTTCCATAAAATACTTACGATAAAACTCAAACAAATATAGAAAAACTCGACAAAATTGTGACACACCTTGGTTCTTTCCAAACTTCTTTGAGCTTGCTACATTGCATGTCAAGAATGATAAGGTTCCCCAAATAAATATTATTTGATATGTATTCAAATGGGAACTTCTCCAACTAATCCAAACTAATTTTTTGAAACAACAAAATCTATAGCATAGTTGGATCCTGGACCATAAACTTTGAGTATTCTTAGATTACATATTTTAGAAAATCCTTCAGCGGTTAACAGGCCAAAATTGTTCCATATTATATTCTTCGAAGTTTAATTGAAGGCCTTCAATTGCATAGCTTCCCTAATAAAAGAGGGGAATTGCAAGGAAAGGAAATGCTAAAAGGGACAATGTTATGAATGAGGACAATTTTCATATCTACTTGCTAATAATCATCATTTTGTGATATGAGAATAACTCGTGATACTAATACTTACAGTGAGTTTTATCAATGCATCAATGGCATCATCATTGTCCCACAATATCCTATGTTTTTTAGAAAATTAGATGTGAACAATTTCCTGTGCATATCAGACTGTAGTAAAACTCTTTGTGATTTCAAATTTATACATCAAGAGTATTTTGCATGCTAAAACAAATTCTCATTCACAAAGCTTATTGCCTAAACAAGTTACAAATAAATAGAGAAAATATAAAAACCCTAAATCTCAACCTCTACCTCTTCTAGTCCTATGGTTGAGATTAATTACATAGAAAGAAAATGGTGGACCAAATGATCTTTATTTCCCCCCCCCCCAAAAAAAAAAAAAAAGGGAAGGTGGGGTGGGGGGTTTGTTGAAGAATTCAGCCAAGGCTGACAAGGGCGACGGTTGGGCTGTGTTCCTTGTGAAAATCGTCCGACACTGTTGTAAGCTTTATTGTGATTTCTTTCAAGTCAAACATGGAAAGGGACCTTGCACAAATTGTGAGTTAATAATAAGACAAAAACATCCTTTGCAGTGAGTATGGTGGTATGGTGAGCATCGAATGGCTGAGACTCAAAGTGCGTAATCACTTAATAATAGGCCTTCCCAATCTTAGGATTCTCAGTCTCCATGCTTACGCGTGGAGGTTGCTGGGCTTGGTCTAGGCTGCTGATGTGGTTTTATCAAACTGGGCCTCCATCACATAGAAGAAATGGACCCCAATTTTCTTCACATCATCATCTAATCCCAAAAAACGACATGAGATATTATATGGGGGATTTCTTCTATGGGCTGAAACAGTGATAGTATTCTCATATTCAGTAGCAATTGATTTCCAAATGGTATGGCTATCACCCAAGTTGGCGTTTCACCACGGTTAACATATGGAATTAGTTTTGCACATGGTCACCCGGTGATTGAGGAAAACTTTGTCCAAGTCTAGTTAAAGTGAACAATATTTTTAAATTAGTGAAAAATCAAATAGAAAATGAATTTGTAAGCTTTTATAAATTTTAGGTTAAATAATACAATGTCAAATGACTAAAATAATTTTTTACGCATTATTACGCAAAATACAAGATAAAATAGAGAAAAAATAATCTAAGATATTGTACAATAATAATTCTAACCTAAATGTCTAAATTAATTTTTTTCCTTCCCTATAATATATATAATGCCAAGACTCTAATATATAATCGTTAAAATCATTCACATATCATGTGTCGGCTGTTGAGGACCATCAATTAACAATTGGTCAGACATTTATTTATCAGTCAAGTTGGTCTTGATTTTTGATCAGCTGATTCTAATGGTGCAAACTTAAAATTGACACCCTTACCTACATATGACTAGTTATACATGACTGTACTAGGTCCATGTGTTTGTCTATCAACAAAAGAGATGCTAGATAAGGGATTCACTTCCCATATAGGAAGAATAACTAGAGAGAGGATCTTGAACTTAATTAGATGAAATTCTAAGCTCATTAATTTAATTGTAAAATGTCCAGAAAAAGAATATATAAAATTATTATTCATTAATAAATATATGTTTTAAATATTTTATCGTGTTTTTTACTGTCCAATCAGTGAATATGATACTCAATACTAGCCTTTCAATGGATTAGGCTGATGGTGTAATTTAATTCCGTGCCCAGAGGTCTCTATTGTGAGATATTAAAAAGTGAAGGACTTACATGTAATGTTATTTATCAATTATGAGTTTTATGGCTATTACCAAACTATGGTGAGCTATTCTTAAAGAGGTGCTCCACTAGGTGAGGTAACATTTGCGATACTAGGGCTTTTAAGCGGGCATGTGTGAGGTTTTTGTGACCTGAGGTAGGTCTATTCGGTTTAGGTTCTCGGGAAGAGAGTGACGTGAGGAAAGAATTCGAGTAAGACCACGACATACTGAACTGCAAGAAATCTCATTGATGTGATGTAGTTGATTAGTACTACCCATGGAGTTATTTTCAAAATCCGGCCCTAGAGCTTTTTAACTAGTGATTATGAAAGCAAGTCGGTCTTTATCAAAAAATCCAGCATTAGAAACAACTGGTCACTCTTTACCAAAAAATTAAAAAAAGAAACAAGTCCGTTGCGATCCAAAGGTAGTCGAACGATTGTAAGCAACCTCGCCATTGGCAAAAGTAGGTGAGGTACCACTAGCTAGCCAAGTTGCCAAAGGCAATAATAGACTTGTAGACGATTTATTTTCTTGTGAAATTACTTATGATGAAATCATTTTTTTCCTATAACCCATAGCACATATCTGTGGCTAGATGCCACATGATAAGGCTCTCATCAAGTAGTGGCTATATTGCCTAAACCCCAACGGGTTGGTCCATTGATGAATTATCATGGGTAAAGCACCTAAGAAAGTGTCTTACTTGTGTTCAAGTCATCTTGACAACACCTTTAGGGCCACTCATATCGAGCTTAATTTGGCTAGTAGAAAAATTATTGATAATTAAAAGATACTAATTCTTTGGAAGCTGAGGTGACACCTCAATATCTTCATAAGAATACTGCAAATGCTAAGATGCCCACCAATTCCCCTACAACAATATCAAATTTATCCCTCTTCTATAAGAAATTTCATGAGTTCATCTAACTCTATCAAAGCATGAGTGTGGTAGACTATGGCATATGGTTTACTAGGTTCACCACATCATAGAAATCTGAATATTGTTCCCAATGGGAACAACTTTGCAACCTAACATTTTGTGCACACGGCTACAAGCATGGAAATGGCCACTCCACTAAGAACTGCCGCCATCCACAGTCCACACCATAGGCACTCACATTCATCGTTCTTCCCTAGGTCTTCTCAACGGAAAATAAATTGTTTTCCACAGACTAAGAGAAAGTTTGCATGGATGTGAGAATTGAAATTGAAATTTCTAGCCTTAGATTTGGGTTATAATGAAGCCTTTTGACAATGGTGCACTCTTCTTTTATTGATCTGATTGTATGGTTCCTGTGGCTAGACACAAGAGCATGTGAATTTATCGCACTACTCTCTATGAAATCAGCAAACTCATCAATGTTGATGTATCTTCGCATGTTCTCTTTAGTAGTAGTCCTATACCAGTACAGAAGCTATGGGACCAAGTGGCAATTTCTTGGTAGTGGTATCCACAACAACATTTTCTTGCAAACTTTTAAGAAATTGCGCTTGGTTGTCTCAATGTTCACCTTAGGAACCAGAAATCAAGTACTATAAAAAGGGCAAGAACATAATAATAATAAATAATTGCAGGTGAAATCCATGATATGAATCCAACTATCAGACATTAAGCTATTGAAAATCAGATTCAAACAAACAGAGATTTACATGAGTTAAAGGCAAAGCCCAAAATAGGAAGAGGTGATTGATTCTGAGAATCTTATTCATTTATCCGTATGGGAGTTGCAGGAAAACAGAGGAGAGGGGTGGCGTGGCTTTACAGAGGAGTGGGTTTGAAAACGGGTGATGGGGACAGGTTGGAGCGGTGGTGGAGAGGACGATATAGCACACAACGCTTGTCTTCTGCGAAAGGAGATTCATTTGCTGTAATCAGGTTCCTTCCCTTGCATCATCACTGGCAGAACTGCTACTGTTGGCTCTGTAATTCGAACCATTGAAGATCCAGACATGCTGTTCGTCTGCTCACTTCCGTTAATAGCTTCCTGAAGCTTTTTATTACCGCTACTTCGTATTTCGATTTTGGAATTTTCCGACATCGTGTTGATTTGTTTGCTTCCATCAGCCCTGTGAAACGAAATTTAGGGAATAGAATTAGTAGCAGAGAGGGGGACAGGCTGAGCAGATGCAGGAGGATCTTGTTGAGAACCTTGAGGAGCTTTTTCGTGGGATCCCTTCCAATGGGGGTGTCAACCGGTCAGGCCGGTCTGGTTTCGGTCGAGCTTAATCGGGCTTGAAGACTTTCAAAGGCTACATCGTGTCCGCCCATTTAACTAATCGGGCTTAGTTATTGAAGGCATGGTACACTTTATATTCGGTCGGTTGGCCTCGGGCTATAATCGGGCTACCTTAATCGGGCTTTAGTCGGGCCTTAACCGGGCTACGGACATGTTTAATGTTAAACGGGCTTTAACCGATTTTTAAACGGGCCCTCTTTAAAATGTGCTCTTATATTCCGGCCCACTCATGCAAACCAAAAAAAATAAAAATAAATCAATAAATGATACCAAATATAACCATTATTTAAAATGTGAACATGTCTTTATTTTTTAGTTTTTATTCTTTAATTTGGGGGGTAAAATAGGTATTCTACAATCATTAAAGGGTCGGGCCAAGTCGGTGCACAATAGGCCGGTCTCAATCGGGCGTTATTCGATCGGTCTCGATCGGGAGCCCGACGGTCCAAGTAGCAAAACCGAGACCGACCATTTATAAACTGGCCGGGCTCAAGCCCGACACGTTCAATAAACGGTCCGGGCCGAGCCGGTCTATAAACTGTCGGTCCCGATCAGTTTAGTTGGGTCGGGCCACTAATGGACACCCCTACCTTCCAGCCCATCTTCTAGTTTCTCAACACCTTCGGGAGCAGCTTTTTCTGATACATTTAATCACGACACCTCGAAAGCAAAACAGTCTTTATTGAGAAAAAGGATTGTCTAGCCGTTGTTGGATCACAACACTGATTGTGTCCAGATGCTTTCAGCCGTTTGATGTTCATCACATCTCATTGCTGGTTACAAAGGATGTGATCTTTCTGTGTCCGAGCACATGTGTAAGTTTCTCTTTTTCCTTGATAGAATATCCATTGGCATCTTCATGCGAAATGGGAATAAGCCGTTCCTAAGAGATTCTTCTTCCACATGACAAAGGACATTCTTTGCATTTTGCAAATAAAAACGAGAAAGAGGGAACATCTATTAATTTGATCAGAAATCTCCCAACCCCCAAATGTGAGGCTTGAACTTATTTAATAAAAAGAAAACGTAATGTTTCAACCTTCATCAATTATTCTCTTTCCTCTAGTGGATGGAATTCAAAAGACTAAAAATACATTTTTATGCATTATTATGCAAAAATACAAGATAAAATAGAGAAAAAAAAATCTAAGATATTATAGAATAATAATTCTAACCTAAATGTATAAATTAATTTTGTTTCCTTCCCCATAATATATATATAATGCCAATAGTCTAATATATTAATGATTAAAATCATTCACATAGCATGTTTGGTTCAGGTCTGTCAAGCGACTATTGTGTGCACTATGAACAATTGATTAATAATCGGTCAGTCCTCAAACTGAGACATTTATTTATCAGTCATGTTGTTGTCGATTTTTGATCGGCCGATTCTACTTATGCGAGCCTATAATTGACACTCTTACTTACAAAATGACTGGCCATACATCATTGTACTAGGCCCATTGTGTTTGTCTATCAACAAAAGTGACGCTAAATAAGGGATTCACTTTCTGTACAGGAAGACAAGAAAAATATCTTGAGAGAGGAGGATCTTGAACTTAATTAAATGAAATTCTAAGCTTGTTAGTTTAATTATAAAACTCCAAAAAAAGAATTTATAAAATTATTATTAATTAATAAATATATTCTATAAATGTTTTATCGTATTTTTTGCTATCCAATCAGTGATTAGGATATTCTACACTAGTTGTTCGATGGACTAGCTTGATGGCACGATTTAATTCCATGTTTAGAAATCTATTGTGAGATATTATAAAGTGGAGGGATAACATAATATTATCTATCAGTTATGGAATTTATGGCTATTACCAAACTAAGGGTGAGCTATCTTTAAAAATGTGCTAGACTAGGTGAGGTAGTGCTTGTCATACTGGGGCTTTGAAACCAGCATGTGTGTAAGTTGAGGTAGGCCTATCCAACTTGGGCTCTTGACAAGAGAGTGATGTGAGGGAAGAATCACAATAACACCAACACCAAGACATAGTGAATTGCAAGCAACCTAGTTGATGTGATGTAACACATCAGCACTGCCCAAGAAGCAATCTTCGAACCCTTATCCGAGAGCTTTCCAACTAGTGCTTATGAAAGAAAGTCAATCTCTATCAACAAATCAAGGGCCCATTTGATAATGTTTCAAGAAACACGTTTCTGCCGTTTCAATGTCCAGAAATGGTAGAAATGGAACAAAAAGCGTTTGATAAAATTGTTTCGTTTCACTTATTTTCAGAAATAGAAATTGAAAATTCTACCTATTTATGGTTCAAGAAACAAACCAAGCGAAACCAATTCTACTTGTTTCTCCGTTTCTAGAAAGGACTCGTGGCCATTCTTTCGCTGATTACTATCGACTTCCAGAAACATGACTTATCAAACACTTTCAATTCTGTTTTTGTTTCTAGAAACGAAAATTTATGTTTCTGTTTCTAGAAACGTTATCAAACGGGCCCCAAGTGTTAGAAACAATAGGTCACTTGCGATCCAAAGGTAGCCAATGGATTGCAAGCAACCTTGCCATTTGCAATAGGTGAGGTAACACTAGCTAAGTTGCCGAAGGCAAGGTAGGCAATAGACTTGTAGCCAATTTATTTTTTGGTTGATAAAGTGTGACTTTTTATATCTTAGTGGTCAAACCAATATGATCGCATCATTTGAAACCAGCCATTCACAATGAAAAAGTACCTCTAGCAGGAAAATTCAATCCCAATTTTGATACCAAACAAGAAAAAGTAGAATCTAATAGTGAAAAATCAGCACGGTTGGGCTAGCAGTCCAGCACATCAACTTTTGGTTCAATTTTTCATCCTTTATAGCTCACCATCAGATATAGTTTGGTTCATAATGAAGCCTTTTTGACAAGGGTGCTTTCTTCTTTTATCCACCAAACTGTAAGGGAAAATACCTTTTTGCTCTTTTTCTCTCTTTTTCCACTCTATCCTTCCTTCTCACCTTTGGCTCGCCTCGGATTGAATGGTCTCCAAAGCATGGTCTAGCGACTATTGGGGGGATGGGGAAAGCATGACTTTTGGAGTCGCCATCTAGGATTCAGGGCCTAGAACCCTATGGTGGAGCCCAATTTCAATCGAGGGATCGAGCTCGAATAAGGGGTTGGATTCCTATGAAAGGAAGGAACCCCCTAATTTGACTTCATACTTTGGTCTGTTCCAGAGACAGCGGTTCGTGTCAGGTTATGAGTGTGGGAAGGTGTTAGGCACCCACCTTGCCCGGAATTCCCGGTCTTTCTACCAGAAACTTCAACTTCGAATATTCTCCCCCGAGAATTTTAATAGTCTAAGCTAGCATAGAAGTCCTATTACATGAAATAACACAAACAAATATACATGCACTTGCTTGAAAGAATTCTACATGAAATGATGAAATAATAAATAAAAAAAATGCAATTATCTTGTCTATATACACGTGCAATGCTCTATGACAAGAAGATTGTAATCATTATTTTATGTGAGGAACACATGTGATAACATATAAAATGATGGAACAAACTACATTTAATGGGCAGATGCTAAAATTAATACATAAAACTACAACAGTAAATCCTTATTTTATGCAATAAACACTTAAAACAAATATATACAGAAAATGAGGCAAATGGAATTACAATATAATATTTACATGATAATAATCGATGAAAATGGTGAATGTTTTGATAATTTTCCTTGACTTAGGCAACGATTTAATTCTCTTTTCTCTTTCTTGGAGAAATTAACAACTTCTAGCACCTGGGTAAGAAAGTTGACAAGGCTTTTTTGCTAGGGTGTGATCGGGAATCTGAATAGGACTTCCATACTATTTTTTTAGAATCGGAATTAACTCTGAAAATTTGGGTAGGACTTCCGCGTTGTATTTCTGGTGTTGGAATCAGCTCAGGAAATTTTACGCAGAGCTTCTGCGTCGTATTTCTAGGGTTGGAATCAGCTCAGGAATTTCTATGCAGAACTTCCGTGCTACATTTCTAGGGTTGGAATCAACTCAGGACTTTTGGGCAGAGCTTCCGTGCCTTTTTTCTAGGGTTGGATTCAGCTAGGGAATTTTGGGCAGAGCTTCTGCGTCATTTTTCTAGGGTTGGAATCAGCTCAGGAATTTTGGACAGAGCTTCCGCCATTTTTTGCGCCATTTTTCTGGGTTAGAATTAGCTCAGGAAATTTAGGCAGAGCTTCCGGGCCGTTTTCTAGGGTTGGATTCAGCTAGGGAATTTAAGGCAGAGCTTCCGCGCCGTTTTTCTAGGGTTGGAATCAGCTCAGGAATTTTGGGCAGAGCTTCCGCACCATAATAAAAATATTGAATTTAAATAAAAAGAATTTGAATAGGAGTTTGATACTAACCTGATATGGACAACCTGGGTTTTCGGCAACTTCTGCTAGCTTAGGATTTTTCTCTTTTTTTTTTTCTTCTCTCTCTCTTTGGAACTTGCTCTCTATTGTTTTCTATTTGTTCTTTTCTACCTGTTCCTTTATGTCGGGGGTTTTACAGTGACCCATTAGTCACTATTTATAGGAGAGGAGGAAGGGCAGGGGTGTAAAAACACCCAAGGCCGTGAGAGGGGGGGCCAAATCTGTGTAAGCCCCCCACAAATCCATGTAAGGGCTTACACGGATTTGTGACTCCTTACACAATCCTTGTAAGGCCTACATGGATGTGTAAGTCCTTACACGGATCCCCCCTTTCGTGTCACCCTGTTAGTGTATGTGTCACTCCGTTGTGTAGTGAGAATAGGTACGTGTCACCCTGTAAAGCTTTGAAATACCCTGTGACACCCTCTTACACCTCTAGATACTCCCCTAGACCGGGGGCTACTCCCTAGCTTGGGCGACAGTAGCCTTTGGTGGAGTTCTTATCTCATCAATAGCAGTCGGTAAGTTTTGGTTTTGGATAGGGTTCGGTTTAAGTTGAAGGTTTGATTTTGGTTTGATTAAGGTTTGAATTATGGTTTGATTATGGTTTGATTTAAAGTTTGATTATGGTTTGATTTTAACCTATTTGGGTTTAGGTTCGGGTTCTAGTTAGGTTTAGGGTTTAGTTTAAATTAGTGTTTAGGGTTTTGATTAGGGTTTAGGGTTTTTGATTTGGTTTGGTTTGACTTGGTTTTGGGTTGGTTTGGTCTGGTTCAGGGTTTGGTTTAGGGTTTGGTTTGGTTTGGTTCAGGGTTTGGTTCTTTCTGGTTTAAATGGTTCAAAGTTCAAGTAGGCATTACGGCACACCTGGGTATCCTTTTTTTCATACAAGATATCGATGAGACCATATTTCCAAATACTTTCTAATGATACGGGAATCGAGCACCTGCTAGGCTTGATTGTCTTTTTCTAGCAAAAGGCATTAATGACCACTTTCGGTCACCTTCCCTGTATCATCTAAATTTTGACAATCACAAGTTCTGGGATAGTCTAGATTTGTGCTGAAAATTCAATTTCTTTCCGAAAGAGAAAACATGTCTTCTTATTACCCATAATTCATCATTGTCGAGGGGGGACAAAATTTGGTGTCTACAGAGTGCCCCTCTTTGGCGGAGATTGTGCAACAACCGAAGGGCAAAGAAAAGAACAACAAAATTTTATCACCCTAGAGCATGTACTGCCAATATCCTGCTCAAGGATAGCGGAGGTGCAATGCAAAAGGCGAGCGATTAGACTCTGATGGTAAAATTTGATGAAAACAAAAAATTTATATGACAGTATATCCAAGTGACTAGTATTGGTATATCATACCACTAGAACTGGATAATACAAGAAATGTCCTGGACTTGGCCAAGAATGCAAGTATGAGGGAATTATCTCAAAGTGCAATCATTTCCAATGAGGAAGAGAATACATACTTGAGAGACAAACTCACTGGAGAAATTGTAAGGATATCGTTCTTATAACGTACCTTAGCCCTTCTGATCTGATTGACTTCTTTGTAATATTTCTTGATACTGCTGATTTGAAAATTGGCACTAAGATTAATATTTTCCAATATTGTTGTGAAAAATGAGGCTGAAATTGGCACTTTCTGGCACTATTGTGGAGATGATACTCTTATTATATCATCTGGTCAATGCAATCGGCGCTTACTGGCGCTGCTGCGGAAAAAGGATTTTCATATGCATCTTGGCATTGAAATGTCATTCTTATAATGGCATCTTGGTCAAGGAATTGGTACTTTCTAGCGCTGTCATGGATATGACACTCTTATTATATCATCCTTATAATGCAATTGGCACTTTCTGGCACTGTTTGTAAAAATGACGCTCTTTTCGTGTCACTTAAACACTGAAGTTTACACTTATGGTACTGTCAGAAAAATGTCATTCTTATAATGGCATCAGGGCATGGAATTGGCACTTTCTGGTGCTGTTATGGAGATGATATTCTTATTATATCATCCTTACAATGCAATCGGCACTTTCTAGCACTGTTTGTAGAAATGATGCTCTTTTCGCATCACTTAAACACTGAAGTTGCACTTATGGCACTGTCAGGAAAATGTCTTTATCGTAATGATATTTTGGTATTGGAATCGGCACTTTCTAGCGCTATTGCGAAAATGTCATTCTTGTAATGGCATCTCGGCATTGGAACTGGCACTTTCTAGCGCTGTTGTGGAAATGGCATTCTTATAATGACATCTCAACCTTCACTAAGAATTTATGGGAAAACGATTTCTCCATAATTCTTCTCTTGTGAACATAACAATTTGTTGTTATAATGGCATCAGGGCATGGAATTGGCACTTTCTGATGCTGTTATGGAGATGATATTCTTATTATATCATCCTTACAATGCAATCGGCACTTTCTGGCACTGTTTGTAGAAATGATGCTCTTTCCGCGTCACTTAAACACTGAAGTTGCACTTATGGCACTATCGGGGAAATGTCTTTATCATAATGATATTTTGGTATTGGAATCGGCACTTTCTAGCGCTATTGCTAAAATGTCATTCTTGTAATGGCATCTCGGCATTGGAACTGGCACTTTCTAGCTCTGTTGTGGAAATGACATTCTTATAATGACATCTCAAACTTCACTAAGAATTTATGGGAAAACGATTTCTCCATAATTCTTCTCTTGTGAACATAACAATTTGTTGTGGGATTGCAAATACAAAGCTGAGGCACATGCATCCTGAAGTTTAAATGATCATGAGATTAATGATTGCGTAGGCACATGAGAAATTAAGAGTTTGGAGTGATCGGGAGTACAAGAGTACAATGATGATCAAGAGATTGAGATGATTGAAAGTACATGGTATGATGGATTGAAAGCACATGGATACAATGGTGATCACGAGAACAGAATTATTGGAAGTCATAGATACGATTGTGATCACGAGATCAGAATTTTTGAAAGTATATGTGTACAGTGGTGATCACGAGATCAGAATTATTGAAAGTACACTGGTACGATTGTGATCATGAGATTGGGATGAAATAAAATGCTTAGGTAAACATAATCCTATGCACAGGAGAGGGTTGAATGAAGTCTTATGTAAAATTTTAAATTTTTCTCTAGAGATTCTCCATTTTCCTGCTTCTGCACTTGTACAACACATAATCTTATAAAATGGTTAGCAGACAATTGAATATCTATGCATGATAACATCAAGTGTGATGTTGTTGCCATCAACCTTTGGTGAAGAAAGGATGATTATAACCTTATGATCAATTATCCTTCAAAGTCAGGAAATGAATGCTTATGCAATTTTGAAATGTTTATTTGAAAATTTGTGATTATTCACATTTTAACTTGGCAAGGCACAATTCCGCATTATCCATATCTCCGTCATCTGTGTGGGCTTGAGAAGTATTTCTGGTGAACCAAAACTGGATGGGTATAAGTGGTTTTGGATGATGTAGGCTAATGACTAAGCCTGGTTCTGAACAAAAGGGATGACCAGGTCATTCTTCTCAAGGATACACTTGTAAGGCAATAGCCATGGCATTTGCCCCCAGCCGCATTGGCCTTTTCACTTTACAATAATTGCTCCACTTCTCAGGCTAGGGACCTTCCAATGTTCAGAAGTCAATCCTCACAGATCGCGTGCCCCTAAATCAGTAAATTGCCCCACTGACAACAAATCTTCCTCCCTCATTTTTTCAGAATAGAAATGCCCCTGGTAGAAGACTTTTTTTTTTTTTATATCCATAGAAGTGAATAGTTATCATGATTATATTGTCGCGAGCAATAAATTTCTTTGATCATAAACTTTTTTCCGTTATTTCTTGCATCATCGGTTCTTTTGAGAGACCAATGTAGAGAGAGATATTGACACAGAGAAATATATGATGGATATAATTTGAAAAACTGTAAGAGTGAGAGGACCGAACTTGATTATTATTTCATCAAGATGCCTACATAGTTCAGGATTTAAACAAAGTTGTGAACATTGAATGTTAGGTAATGGGTAGTCGCACTTTAGCATTTTTGTGGCTTAGTTGCCTACGTACCTCAAATGAGAATCAGACCTATCGTAGTTCGGACCAATGACTTGATGCCAAAGCCCGATAATTAAGTCCCATTATAGCCGGATGAGCTCGGAGATGTCGATGAGAATCTTTATCAACAGTCAGTCCAGGAGGACTTCAGTAGGTTGTAATGAGGTTTAGGACCGAGTTTCAAAGGATGGAAAAAGCTCAAAATGCTTCCAAGGCCTAACTTGATCTTTGATGAATTCTTTCATATGTCAAGTAGGTAAATGACAATTTTACCCGCAGCTTCTAAGTTTTCTTAGATCACTGGATTTTGATTCCTGAAATCAATTTTTTTTGTCTCAATTTGGAAAGGCCCCAACTTTGGGCTATCATGCATTTTCCTTCTTTTTTTTTTTTTTCCTTTTTTTCTTTTTTTTCGAACTCTTGCTTTCGAGATGGCCCAAATTTGGGCATTATTCCTACTTGGAATTCCAGATTTCCTTTTATTTTTCTGGGGAACTGTTCTGTGGTGCCCTAGAGACATGATACTTCATGATCAGGCCCTAGAAGATAAGGGACATGTACAAAACAAAAGAGTTTCAGGATGATGAGTCATAGGTGGGCTGAGATAGGCTTTCCAAAGAAAAAGCAAAGGCTCAACAGGGAGACTAGCGGAGTATGTTTCTTGTTTTTGTTTTTCCTTTTTGGATAACTGGTGGCCAAAGATGGCCTCCCTTGGTAGACTTACCAAGATAAGGATTCCCTCTAGGCTCTGTGCTCGTTGGAAAGGGATCAGATGTATGGGAAAGCTCAAGAACTTTATCATGGAGACTTTTGACACTCTTGATCATGATAAAAGAGTGAAAGAAGACAGAAATGAAAGTAGAACTTTATTGATATAAACAAGATTCCTACATTGGAAAGAAAGAAGGAAAGAAAAGTCTCTCGACAATGGTCTCTCTCTAACTTAGCATTCTTTTATTCATTTTTCTGATCTGCTTCTTATGCTCTTCTTCCTTTTTCGGCTATTCAAACATCATTACCACATCTGGTCATTGCTCAATTGTTCAGTTCAAGCCTTCCATCTTCCAGAAGATCCTGTATCGCATGCCCGAGTGCAGTACACTCATCAGTTGGGTGCCCTTTTTGGGTGTGATAGTCACAGAATTGATTTTGATCATACCACTCTGGCAAGGGACTTTTGATTGGTCAGGGATGAACTGTGCCCAAAATTCCTTCCTTCTTCAATTCAGCATATACTCTAGAGATCTAGCTATGCCCAAATCGGTGAACTGCCGTTGAGGCTTTGAAGCCTATCCTGATGACGAGTTGGGCTATATCATAGTTGGAGGAGATGTTGTGATTTGAGCTATGCTAGGTTGCTGATTCTGGCCCACCAAATTTAGCCATTGACCTTGGTACTGGTCTGGCCTTGGGATTTTTCCTCGTTCATGATGACTTTGAGAAGTTCCACGATGTTGTGATTTTCTGAATATACGGCTTTCAACCCTCTTTCCAGTTGCTAGCAACGCTGAGAATGTCTCAATGTGTTGATTGTATAACACATCATAATAGAGATTTGCTAAGCTATCTAGAATCATTTCAACTTGCTCTTTTTCAGTAGGTCGAGATGTCATCATACTTGCCTTATCTTGAAACCTTAATAGAAACTCCGTGAAACCCTCACCTGGAGCTTGTCGAACAGTTTCTAACTCTTGTTGAGTTATATCTAGTTCAGTGTTGTAAGAGTACTGCTTGGTAAATGCTTTCATAGTCATTGGCCAATTCTGAGTCTGGGAAGGGTCCAATTGAGTTAACCAATGAAGAGCTGGGCCTGAAAGAGTAAGCAAAAATGCTTGCCCCATTTGTTCTTCAGTAAATCCCCATGATCTGGAAATATTAATGAAGACCTTCAAGTGTGCCCTCGAGTCATCCTTGCCATCAAACTTATCAGTGTTCTGCTTAAATTTCTCTAAAATGTGATCTCTGGGAAAGAGGACCATCTCATCAATTTCTGTGGCTTGAACATCTATGGCCTTCCTTCTATAGCAACTTTTCAAGTCTTCCTAATTGTTCTCTCATCTTTCTTTCCCTTTCAGTTTTAGGGGGTTTTGTTGGAAGATCTGGTCGGATTTCCTCTTCAACATCTTCGACCACAAGCCTCAGTATTGTACGAGGTGCATTGGACCCCATCTTGGTCCAATCCTGTTCTCCTGGGGTTGAAATGGGTTCAGTTTGTTGCTGAGGCTACTTGGCATTGGTAAACTGGGTGAATAAATGACGCAACTCTTTCAACTTTAACTGCATCATATCCACTCTCCTTTTCTCCTGGGCATCTAGTTGACTTCCACTAGCCAGATCCATATTCGTCGACTGTTCAGACGATGCTGAGCTAGGTGAACTTGGTGGCATGAGTTGAACTATAAGTTCCACCATTGGTAAGGACTTCTCAGGTCTGACTCGGATCAAATGATTATCTTGACGGGTCCACACAGACAGCAGGAATTTTTTTTGACGTGGAATCTTGCTTGACCTAAACCAAGAAATTTAAATTTTAGATTTTTATTTTTTGTTTTTTATTTTTATTTTTTGTTTTATTTTTATTTATTTTTTATTTTTGTTTCAATGATGCATTTACAAATTTATTCCCCCTCAATAATAAGTGTCTAACTTTGGCCCAATTTTCACTTGGTATTCACACACTTTTTTTTTTTAGGCCCAATTTAAA